>PVJI01027906.1:0-17111 GCA_004026765.1 Micronycteris hirsuta
GGGGCAACCCAAGTTGCTATGTTGTGATGCTGTATGTGGAAGAGGGGTCCAAAAGGGAACAATTATGCTTGCTTGGCTCTCAGCCAGCTTTCAGTCACTTCCTCCGCTACCCACAAGCAAATTGAACCCTTCTGGTGCTCTTTCTTGGGCGGGGTGGGTTTGTGTACATTCTAGGACCCTGTGGGTTTCTTCAGTGAATCCTCTTGTGAGGCTAGGAGTTTCTCCTGCCACCACAAGCCCCACAATTTTTATAGTCAGAAGTTTTGCAGCTTTCTTTTCCTACACTGGAACCCTGGGTTGCGTGGTCTATCTCGCTCCCCAGTTGTTCCTCCTGTTTTATCTGCACACAAATGTGCAACCACCCAGTCTGCCAGCTGCCACCTCACCCATCCCGTCCTCCAGCCCCCACCTTGCCACATTCTCTCTGCCCAGGTTGCCTGTCTTTCACCCCTCCTATCGGTCTGAATGAATGTTTCTTCTTTAATTCGTTGGTTGTAGGACTTCCATACAGTTCATTTTTTTTGGCAGTTCTGGTTATTTTTTGCTTTTTAAATTTGTTGCTGTCCTCCTTTTGGTTCTGTGAGCATGTAAAGTGTATCTACTTACGCCTCCATCTTGGTTGGGAGGCCCTGGGCAGGGCCATTTTTCACTCGCATGCCCAACTGGTTCTGCTGTTCCAGTGCAGAGCCCTCCCTTAACATGGCCAAATCTTGGCCTGTTTGGGCCTGATGAACTCTTCTGGCTATAGCCTGATGACTACCTAAGACCCTGCCTCCCACAAAGTTCCACAGGTACCCAGCAAGCGGCATACCCTGATACTTTTGTTGAGTGGCCAGCATGGGCACTGAGTTTGATTCTGTGTTAATATGGTGCACACCACTCATCCCTACCTGGTGACTCACTGAGAACCTACCTCACCCAACTTGTATCCCACCAGAGCCTCTTTCAGTGACTGAGCCTTACAGGCAGCCAACAAGCAGAGGCAGATGTGAGAATGACTTGGGCCTTTTGCTGACCTGCTCCTAGGATCTTTGCTGGTGGAAGCCTGCCTTGGTGTACAGGTCGGCCCACACACACCCAGGCCCAGCACAGGCAGCCACAATCTGTTGATCACTTTGTAGCTCCAAACAGGTAGCCCAGGGCCTGTCACAGGCAGTGCCTGACATTGATCTGCCTTCCAAGAGGCCCCAGAACCCACACATCCAGTGGCAGGAGTCAAACCATATCAAGGCAACACCCACTTAACTCCACAAGTAGCACACCCAAAGGGAGATCTCAGCAGGTACCAGACCCTTCTGAGGCAACTTCCATTTCATAAGGTCAGTCCCCTTGCAGGAGCTTTACACTGTTGTTGGAGTCAACCCTCACAGACAGCCAGCTCAAGAATCATCCCCACCCAAGGACCAGTCAATAGCAATCAGGACTCAATTACAACAGCAGCTGTCACATAACACACAGGAGGGACATTCCTGGAGTACCTAGCTCAGGTGATCAGAAAGACAGCACCACTGAGCCCACAAGACACTACCTGAGGCCACCATACCATGACTGAGAGGCATAGAAGATCTACCTAACACACAGAAACAATTACATAGAGGCAACCAAAATGGGGAGACAAAGAAACATAACCCAAATGAAAGAACAGGAGAAATACTCATAAAAAGAACTAAATGAAATGGAGACAAGCAATCAACCAGATATAGAGTTCAAAACAATGGTTATAAGAATGCTTGAGAAACTTAGCAGAAGAACCAATGAGTTCAGTGAGAATTTAGATAGATAGTAAACATAAAAAGAGACATGAAAACTATAGAAAAACTGGTTTAAAAATGAAGAATACAATATTTGAAATGAAAAATACACTAATCATCAGCAGATTAGATTAAGCAGAAGATCCAGTCAGCGAATTGTAAGAGAAGGTAACAGAAACATCCAAACAGAGCAGCAAGAAGAAAAAACAATTTTTTAAAATGAGTATAGTTTAAGGGTCCTGTATGACTACATGAAGCATAACAACATTTGCATCAATATGGTGACAGAAAGAGGAGAGACCAGGAGATTGGATATCATCAATAAATCCACAAATAGTAAGTGTTGGTGAAGACGTGGAGAAAAGGGAACTCTCATGCACTGTCGTGAGTCCTGGCCTGCAGAAATCCGTATGCTGAGGCTGGCACGTTTATGAATTCACACGGAGTTTATAAATGACTAGAGGAACCAGGACTACGCGACCTCCCTCTAATCACTGAGAGAGGCCCCGAGTGTAGCCCTGACAGGCTTTTATTGTTGTTCTTGGGTATATTACATCAGAATGGTATTCATTAACTATGCGTAGATTGTAGATTCACATTAGGTGGTAGACAGCCAGGAAGGCACTTCAAAGGAGAGGTATGCAAATGGAAAGATAACAGGTTTGGGCTGAACTTGAAAGGATTAGCAGCACCAGTCAAAGGAAGCTAGGCATGCATTAGCGTATGTTCTTTTGATCCAGGGTAGGAGAGATTTTTAGCAGGAGCAAGACTTAGCTCTAGGAAATAAGCCATCCTGATTTACCCACGGGAAATCCTGTATTCACACATGTGGGGCCTGCTTGCCATCCCACGTTCCACTGTAGCTTTTAAACGTGAAACACTAGGGCTACATTTCCCACAGTGGGAGGCGCGGATCTCCTTCAAGGCACTGTTGGTAAGAATGCAGTATAGAGAGTCTTCAAAAATTAAAAATGGCACCCTGGCCAGTATGGCTCAGTTGGTTAGAGTGTTATCTTGTAAACTGAAACATTGTGTGTTCAATTCCTGGTCAGGGCACATGTATAGGTTGCAGGTTCAGTCCTAGGTTGGGGCATGTATTGTATAAGAGGCAACAGATCAATATTTCTTTCTTGTATTCATGTCTCTCTCCCTCTCTTTCTCTCACTCACTCTCTCTTTCTCTAAAATCAATAAGCTTGTTCTTGGGTGAGGATTTAAAAAATAAAAATGGAGCTACCTTATAGCCCAGCAATTCCATTTCTAGATATATATCTGAAGAAATCCAAAACACTAATTTGAAAAAATATATGTACTCCTATGTTCATTGCAGCATTGTTTAAGATAGGCAAGGTATGAGTGCAAATCAATAGACTGTTGGACAAAAAAGTTGTGGTATATATATGCAATGGAATATTACTGGGTCATACAAAAGAATAAAATGTTACCATTTGGGATAGATGAATCTAGAAGGTATTATGCTAAGTGAAATAAACCAGTCAGAGAAAGACAGATACCATATGATCTCACTTATATGTGGAATCTAAAGAACAAAATAAATGAACAAAGTTGAAACAGACTCATTGACAAAGAAAATAGACTGATGATGATTGCCAGAGCAGCTGGGTTTGGGGTCTGGGTAAAAAAGGTGAAGGGATTGAGAAGCACAAATTGGTAATTACAAAATATTCATGAGGATATAAAATACAGCATAGGGAATATAGTCAGCGATATTGTAATAACTATGTATGCTGCTGGGTGGGTACTGGAAATACTGGGGGAACACTTTGTAAAGTATATGATTATCAAGCCACCATGCTGTACACCTGAAACTAATACAAAATAACATTAAATGTAAACTGTAATTGAAAAATAAAATTTAAAACATAGAAAGAAACGAAGAAAAAGAGCAGAAGTGAGAAAACCACCCAGCCTCTGATGTTTTAGCATGGCCTGAGCTCTCCTCACATGAGAAAACACAATTGCAATTATCTGTGCACATGCTCCCTTTTTGTCCTGCCTTCTTGGAACTGAGTGCTTGGGAAGTTCACCAAATTCATTTTACGATTCACATCTTTTACACAACTCAGCACTCTTGCTGCTTGCTCTCATCTGTCTCCCTCCACTGGCACATCTTTAGGGATGTGTATGTCAGGGCTGGGGGACACTCACTGGACTCTCGAGTCTACATCACTGATTGAGACCAATGCCTATGAAAACTGGAACTTCAACTGTTGTCTGTTTTTTTTTTTTTTCTTTTCTTTTCTACCTAGGAGAACCAGGACTTCCTGGTGATCCAGGGAAGGATGGAATGAATGGAGAAAAAGGAGAACAAGGTCAGAAATTGGGTTCCATATTACCATGCACTAATTCTAAATCAATGATTTAGCAATAATTATTAAGTTCTTACCAAGGGCAAGTACTTTACTAAGCTGTGGGGATGACCCAACGATAAAGGGAACACAGTTCTTGCTCTCCAGAAGCTCCTAATTCAGTGCCGAGATCAGCAAACTTTTTCCGTAAAGAGCAAAGAGAAAGAATTTTCAGCTTTGCAAGCCCTATGGTCTCTGTCATTTGATTCAACTCTGTCATTATAGCAAAAATCTGCCATAGATGGTATGTAAATACATTGGGAAGTGTTGTAGAAAAAACTCCGTGAAAATTGAAATCTGAATTTTATATAATTTTCATGTATTGCAGAATATTATTTGTGACTATTTAAAAATGTAAGCAATTCTTAGCTTGTGGGCTATACAAAATTGGATAGGAGGCTAGATTTTGTCCATGGGGTATCATTTGCTGAACCTCAGTTAGTGTATGACATTGAGGAATGACACTGAATTTTGACTCAGTGTGTCTGTCAGCATTACATGGAGAGGGTGGCATTTGAATTGGGCATGAAGGGAGAGCTCTTGGCAACTGTGACTGATGGGGATGGAGAATGGTCATAATGGCAAACATGCAATTCACTTTGTGCAAAGTTGTTCTAAGTGCTTTTCGTGTATTGATTCACTTAATATAACAGCCTATAAATGAAGTAATATTATTACCCCAATATTATGGAGGAGGAGGAGAAAAAAGATGTCAGCTTGCCTAACATCCCACTGTGTGTAAGTGGTAGAGAGAGGATTGAATTCTGATGTTTAACTCCAGAGTCCATGCTCACAACCACTACTGTCCAATCAAGCTGAAGGAAACGGGGAAGCACCGAGTTACTGTGCAGAATAGAAAATGGTGCGAGACAGTTGGCACAATGGACAGGTCAGGCTGGACAGTGGAGAATGCCACGCTGATGACTTCAATTATTGTTCACTCCCATGAGGAGCTTTTCAGGGGATGTCACATAATTGAGTGTTGGTTTACTGAAAGTCCCCTGAGTTACCCGTATTTTGCCATGTATAATGTGCATTTTTTTTTGCCCACATTTTTTTGGGAGGAAAATAAGGATGCACATTATACCTGGGTATAATGATTAGATGCCATGGTTATAATAATCCCATGTATAATGCATACAAAAACGTGGGTGCGCATTATACATGGCGCAAAATACGATGGGTGCGCATTATACATGGTGCGAAATACGATGATCTGTCCTTTGCTGTTCTTGTCTATTCCAAAGATGTGTTTCCTCAAGGCAGCATTGTTTAGTGGTCAAATATATAGTAGACTTAGATGGTAAAGAGTTGTGCTTTCAGACTCACTGCTTCTTGAACCTGAGTCTCGGCCTCTTGCCTTCCTTTCTAAACAGTCTGTGCTTCAGCACCCACTCGAGCTTCTCCACAAACTACAGGACCCTGGGCTCTGTGCCATTGCCCTGCCACTGGGTCCAGCCGGCCAGAAGCATAGCCAACGTCTTTCAGGCATGGGGAGCTCAGGCTCCCGAATCTCTGTGTCTCACTCCACTGGTGTACAGGGTGGCTGGGGATCTGGAGGCCTGGCTGCAGGGATGGCCAGACATCTGGTAGGCATAGGCAGCATCTAGAGCATGACGGAGACTATGCAATGCCTGGATGGCCACCTAGTCTCCAACCTGGAGAGGGTGAGAAGCCTGGAGGTTGATAATCAGAGACTGGAGAGCAAAATTTGGGAACACCTGGAGAGAAAGGGAGCCCAGGTCAGAGACTGGGGGCATTATTTCAAGACCATTGAAGACCTGAGGGCTCAGATCTTTGCAAGTTCTTTGGGCAATACCGCATCATTCTGCAGTTTGACAATGCCCATTTTGCTGCTCATGACCTCAAAGTCAAGCATGAGACAGAGATGGCCATAAGCCAGTCTATGGGAAATGACATAAATGGGCTCTGATGGCACCAATATTATTGGAGACAGAAAATGAGGCTCTCAAGGAAGAGCTGATTTTTGAGAAGAACCACAAGAAGGAAGGAAATGGTCTACAAAACCAGATTGCCAACTCTGGGTTGACCATGGAGTTGGATGCCTCAAAATCTCAGAACGTCAACAAGAATGTGGTGGACAGCCAGGCCCAGTATGACAAGCTGGCTCAGAAGATCACAGAGGATCTGGACAAGTACTGGTCCCAGCAGATTGAGGAGAGCACCATAGTGGTCACCTTGCAGACCGCTAAGATGGGAGCTGCTGAGATGACACTCACACAGCTGAGACATATAGTTGCGTCCTTGGAGATCAACCTGAACTCGATGAGAAATCTGAAGGCCAGTTTTGAGAACAGCCTGAGGGAGGTGGAGATGTGCTATGCCATGCAGATGGAATATCTCAACAGGATCTGGCTGCATCTGGAGTCAAAGCTGGCCCAGACCTGGGCAGAGGGGTGGCACCAGGACCAGGAGTACAAGGCCCTGCTGAACATCAAGGTCAAGCTGGAGGCTGAGATTGCCACTTACCACTACCTGCTGGAAGAAGGGGAGGACTTCAATCTTGGTGATGCCTGGACAACAACCAATACAATCCATTCAAAAGACTACCACCTGCAGGACTATGGATGGCAAAGTGGTGTCTGAGGTCAATGACACTAAAGTTCTGAGACATTAAAGGTTGTAGAAGTGGGGCACCCCTTGGGTGGGGTACAGAAGGCCGATAAAAAGTTCAGAGATCATTGAACATTAAAAAAGAGGTGTACTTTCCAGTGTGAGATCTGGCACTAGTTTAGTAGTGTTTTGTGTGGTTGCAGGTGCAGGTGCAGACTTTAGGCGTGAATGGGTTCTCAAACCCTGAGCATATGCTGAAACTGTACACTGTTTTATCACACTTGTATACTCAATAGTAGAAAAACCAAAGTTGTTTTCACAAGGTAGTGTTTCAAAAATCATTGCTTCCTTTGTTCTCTCTTCCCCTACCTAGGAGCAGACGGAAAAGTTGAAGCAAAAGGCATCAAAGGAGATCCAGGCTCCAGAGGACCCCCAGGGAAACATGGGCCCAAGGGTCTTGTTGGTCCCATGGGGGAGAAAGGCCTTAGAGGAGAGACTGGTCCTCAAGGGCAAAAGGGGGGGAAAGGTGATGTAGGTCCCATTGGTCCAGGAGGGCTGAAGGGCAATACTGGACCATTGGGCCCAACTGGTTTACCTGGCCCTGTTGGCCCCATTGGAAAGCCTGGTCCCAAGGGAGATGCTGGGCCCCTGGGACCTCAGGGTGAGCCAGGAGCCCGGGGATTGAGAGGCTGGAAAGGGGATCGAGGAGAAAAAGGGAAAACTGGTGAGATTCCAGTCTTGCCAAAAAGTGCTTTCACTGTGGGGCTCACTGTGCTGAGCAAGTTTCCCTCTTCAGACATACCCATTAAATTTGACAGGATCTTGTATAACGAATTCAACCATTACGATATAGCTACGGGAAAATTCATTTGCCACATTGCCGGGGTCTATTACTTCACCTATCATATCACTGTTTTCTCCAGGAATGTACAGGTATCTTTAGTCAAAAATGGGGTAAAAATACTGCACACCAAGGATGGTTACATCAGTTCTGAGGACCAGGCTTCCGGCGGCATTGTACTGCAGCTGAAGCTTGGGGACGAGGTATGGATGCAGGTGACAGGAGGGGAGAGGTTTAATGGCTTGTTTGCGGATGAGGATGATGACACAACTTTCACAGGCTTCCTTTTGTTCAGCAGCTAATGAGGGAGACATGTTCATAAATCTGCTTTGCCATCCATCAGAATTAGCTCAGTGAAGACATGATTGGATGATTTTTCTGTATTATTTACTCTTATTGTAATAATTAGTAAAAAGTTAATAGAAAAGTTATTCTTAAAACCAATTCTATGTAATTTACAATCTTTCTTAGAGTAAATTTTAAATACTTACATTATTCATTATAATTCATTTTTTATTTTTGATTATTTTCATTACCTGAAAAATCCTTTGCATGTGTGCATTTTGTGGAAAGAGTGTTTTGATACCATTTTAGTGCTCAGAGGAGCCATATTATGATTTACCTCTCATCTGTATTTCTGAGAACATTAGGGAGGAAAAAAAGCTAAGTGTTTTCTCCATTTAGTTACTAATAAAAGTTTTAAGATGGTGACAACGAGACATCCCTCAAACGGGCAGAACACTTCACTCATATTCTAAATTAGGTTTTAATAGCTATTCAATTCAACAAATAGTTGTTTAGCAAACCATTTTGTCAGACTTGAATTAGTATTACATTCCCAGGGCTGCCATAATGAAGTACCACAGTCTGGGTTGCTTAAAGCAACAGAAATTTATTCTCAGTGCTAGAGGCCAGAAGGGCAAAAATCAAGGTATTGGCAGGGCCAGGTTCCTTACAAAGCCTCTAGGTAAAAATCCTTCCTTGATGCTTCCAGTTTCTAGCAATGCCAGGCATTTCTTGGCTTGTGGCAACATCATTCCAAGCTTTATCTCTGACTTCACATGGCCATCTTCACTCTATGTCTGTGCGCACATATCTCCCTCTTCTTTTTTTCTTTTAAGATTTTTTTATTTTTAGAGAGAGGGGAAAGGAGGGAGAAAGAGAGAAACATCAATTTTTGTTTTCCTCTCATGCACCCCCCACCGGGGACCCAGCCTGCAACCCAGGCATGTGCCCTGATTGGGAATTGAACCGGTGACCTTTCGGTTTGCAGGATGACACCCAGTCCACTGAGCTACACCAGCTACACAATTAGTGTAAAGACACTAATTATATTGGATTGGGGCCCACTCCAATCCAGTATGATGTCATCTTAATCTGATTACATCTGAAAGACCCTATTTCCAAATAAGGTCATATTTACATATACCAAGGGTTAGCACTTCATTATATCTTTTTGGGAGACATGATTCAACCCAGAACAGTCTTCTCTCTTGGTCCCTTCAAATTCATGTCCTTTCCCTGTGCAGAATACATTCATCCCATCCAAACATCCCAAAAGATCTTAACAATTACAGTATCAACTCTAAGTTCAAAAACCTCATCTAAATATCCTTAATGCAAAGTCCAAAATCTTATGATCTTAGTCCTTTAAGTCAGTTATAGTTGAGATCTATTGTGTGAATCATCCTGGGGAAAAATTATTCCATGTCTATGGACCTGTGAAATCAGACAGCAAGTTATGTGCTTCTAAAAACAATGATGACACAGACACAGGATAGGTGCTCAATCCCAAAAGGGAGAAATAGAAAGGAAAAAAGGGCCATAGGTTTCAAACAAGTCTGAAACCCAGCAGGGCAATCCCCATCATATTTTTTTTCACTTTTTATCTTCTAAAATTTTAAATGAGCTACACAAGAGAAAAAGGTTATTGAACACAGACAACAGAGTCATAGTTTGAAGTAGAGAATACAGTTGAATTTACTAAGAGAGTAGAGTAAAAGAAAAACTTGTCCTTCAGGCCTATAGACAGCATGTCTTGTTCAGACAGGTACCATCCACTTCCATTTCTTCTGATGAAAGTAGCTTAATGTCCACTCTCAGGCCCCCAGTCTTTCAGATGTTGTAGCCTCTATACTTGGTGGGAGTGTGGAGTAGGGGACAGGGGACCCAGGCCTGACTAATAAGAACAGCACCTCCTTCTGGTCATGGTGATGATTTCCAAGATGGCACATAATCCAGTCAGAGCCAATGAAATGCCATCTGCAAAAGTAGAATGACCATTGGAAAAAAAGGCAAGGTCTTCTTCAGCTGAAGTTAGGACTTGAACTGGTAATCATTTTGCTAATCTATAGAGCAGGAGAACCAAGCCAAACAGCTGTAGAAACCCAGCCATGAGGCCATTGTTTAGGGCCCCAAATCCAGCTGTACCTAAAGGTAGAATACTCCTGGAATATTTTGTTGTGTGAGCCAACAAATTCTCTCTTTGCTTACACCAGTCTTATGCAGGTTTTTGTTGTTGTTACTACCACTTTCTTTTAAAGGAATATTAGGTGACTTATGGCCCTAGGAGAGGGGCAGCATGGTTACAGTGGAAAAGCTCAAGACAGAATTGAGCCACGGGTTGTTGTTCCAGCCCTGACAAAGGAATCTGAATTTCAGGCCTTATTTAGCCTTTCTGTGCCCCAGTCTCCTATTGTGCAATAGGGGCTTCAAGCCTCACAAGTTAACTTGATACACTTTTCTATTAGTAGAGAGCAGCTAGAATGCAAGCTCAATGCATATTCCAGCTACAGCATTTTCTTAACCACAGGCTGGGATGAGTTGTCTGACATAATGTGCCACTTAAAATTGGGACTTACAGCCATTCCATCCATACATCGACCAAGTGAATGTGGTTATGGTGATATCTTCATTCTCTGGAAAAGTGGGACTTTTCTGGATTACCATTATGAGCAGGCAGCACATCAATAAATGAAATACAAAAAAATTACTTGTTGGCTAGGGAATATTTTGGAAATAATTTCTATTTATAGATATTTTATTGGCCTTCCTTAATATATTTTTCTTCCAGAACAGAGCCAGAACTAGGGTGAAGCAGGTAAGACAATCAGAGTGTAAAGTTTAAGGAGGCACTCACTCTCAGCTGCTGACACTGTATGCACATGACCCCATCAGTGAGTGCCTCCTTAAAATTTGCACCCCAGGTGAGGACTTGTCTCATGCTCTGTCCAACTACAGAATGACTGACTGATCATTTTACTTACTCATTTAGTCAGAGTATTTTTATTCTTCAGCTTTTTAAAAAATTGTAGTAACCCAAGCTATTTTTCTCCTGTGTAAAGCCTAGCTTTGTTATGGACCCAGTAAGGGAACACATGTGTTTAGTCCCTCTGTTTAAGACCACAACTTTATAGCCTGAGATAAGCATAAAGAAAAAAAGTACAAATTATGACTAGGACATAGGATACAAGTTTTTATAAAATGATTTTATGGGCAAATATAGTAGATGAGATGTAAAACATGTTTTAAAGATCTTCAGAAAGAGAACATTGACCAGGGTGGGGTCAGGGAGGGTCTATTCTGCTATTTGAGTTTATTTCTCATTAGTTCTCTGTGAATCTGAACTGCAATTTTAAAAAGTCACACTATAAAATGTTCTCTGAGACAGAAGACACCTTATTAACTTAGCACAAGTGCGTCATCATCCATTGAGGGTGTTTTTAGGCTTAAGTGTTTGCATTATAAATGGTTGGGTACCCTTGTATAAAAGCCATTTGGGGTTAAAGAAAAGCTCTCGGATTTGAAACCTCTTTTTAAAAAAGATGATAAAGTGAGCCTTTTTTCCAAAAACATTGATGACTTTTCTCTTTCACATGACATATTTGACATCTTTGTAAGGCCTGCTATGTAGGCATTAGGTCTGCAATGTGGGGTGGCTGCCACCAGAAAACATGAGTCCCCTGAGGACCATCCAGGTACAGATAATGTGATATTAATCAACATGGAGTTAGGGATTTGTAAATTTTAAATAACTTCAAGTCTTTAATTAAAGATTTAGTAGAAAAGAAAATTACAACTTACCATATGTACACAATGAAATATGACACTTATAGTTAAGTTGTAAAGGATTGTAGAGGTACGTGATAGTTTTGTTTTACCTGAATTTTAATTGTTACTTATCATTATTATCATCATCATCATCATCGCTTGGGCTTTGCCTCCCTACTCGGCTAAACTGAACACGAACTGTATTTAAAACTAAACCATTGGAGAGCCGGGGGAACATTTAGAAACTATCTATAGGGAGCATGCACTACTCCTGGCCTTCCCTTCCGGCTTTCTGGAACTTTAGAGAAGGCCCTTAGGACAGCTCAAACCCAGCAGGCAATGTTCCCCTCTGCCAAAAACAGGTGGGATAAAGCTCCGATTAAAGCACATTTAAGAACATGTAACTAGTTTGCCATAAGAATGAAAAGGTTCATTTGGGTTCTTGCTCCTTTGTACAAGTCACACCTCTGGTATCCACAGCCACTGAATCATGCTTGAATTTGTTCACAGAAGACCAAAGTCCCTAATGCCCTCTGCATTCAGACAATGATTTACCCAAACTACTGAGCATCCAGTTCCTGCATAGTCCTCAGTCCCTTTCCCAGCGATCGGTTCTCCCCTCTTCTGCCCACAGACGCCTCTCAGAACAGAACGCCTTACTGCTGCCCTGGCCAGGTGGTTCGATTGCTTGAAGCGTCCTCCCCTACGCCGATGGGTTACGGGTTTGAGCCCGGCCAGAGGGTGGCCCATCGAGTTGTTGCCCTCTCACGTGAATGTTCCTCTCTCTTTTTCCCTTCCTCCCTCCCTGAAATCAATAAACATATCCTCTGGTGAGGATAAATTAAAAAGGTTAAAAAAAAAACCACACCTATTAACAAGACACTTAATGTCTACACACTCCTATAAGGTACATGAGGTACCTGGTCAATTGCCTTTCTGCAGACGAAAATGTTTAAGTTCGGCAAGGCAAAGCCTCGGAACCTGGACAATGACCTGGTCCCGTCGCCAACTGCGGCGTGACTCCCTTTTCCTTAGCGGAGACTGAGTCTGTCAAAGCGCCCCCGCCCCCACGCTTGTCCCAGCACCGTTCCACACTCTCCATGCTAAGCCCCAAATCACAACTTCCTAGTGCTTCTCCTACCCCCAAATCTTTTCATTCAGGTCTTGCTGATCGAAGTTTGGTGAAGTTCTCCGTCTTCACATTTATACTGTAGGTTAATATTATAATTTTCCGAGTCAAAATAGACGAAGATTTACTGACAATTTACTTGGTCCCACACAACCCTAGCTCTGATGCTCCGCAGTCACCCCGATATTTAATTCCAGCCATCTTTTCGACTGAAGGTGCATCGAGTGGTCGCGGTCAGAGTCTCCCTCACGTCGGGGAAGGCCCTCAGGCCTCGCTGGCCGCCTCCGGAGTGTTTACCGCCTCTCCTGAAGAACTCACCCTCTCGCCCGGCGCACTCCCAAGTCACCCGGAGGAAGGGTAAGCCTCGGCCACTTCTCACTCCAGGCGCAAGAGGGCGCGAGACGCACGGCTGTGGGAGGCGGCGGGCGGAAGCTCTCGCCCGGGGCGCCGCGACCGGCCAGCCTTCTGCGAGGTTCGCTTCCTCACGGCGAAACGCGGCCGTCACGTGAGGCGTCTGGGCAGCTGCCTCGGCAACCCGGTCCGGAGGCAGGCGCCGGGGCGGGAGGGGGCCCGGAGACTGCCATCCCGGCGGGGCGGGGCTGCTCAGCGGACGCAGCCCCGCGTCCGTGGTGCCTGAGAGGCTTCGAGCGAGTCGGGCTTCCGCCGACAGCGGGCAGCACCGGCCGGTCCCGGCCCCAGCGGGGGAGGAAGCACCGCGTCCTTTCCCGGAGATAACCCAGCCCCCTTTTCTGGAGCGGCCAGCGGGGATTGGGGCAAGTTTTTGGAAGTCTGGGAAGAGCCAGGCGGGGAACCCAAGTTGTACAGGAGGGGCCTTTGCGCTCTTGGTGACCTATCGTCACCACTTTGAGGGGCTGCGTTAAGGGGGCAGGGCAGCCTGTAGTGGTCCCCTCACCAGGGTCTGGGGCCTGGGACCTGGGACCTGTCTCTATGTGAAAACCTTGCTCCACGAGTGAACTTAAAATTATTCGTCTTAGAGACGAATTCCACCTGCTCATCCATCCTGCTCTCTGCTCACTCTCAGCTCATCTGCACTGAAGTTCCCCACTTTGCTCCCACTCTGTATTTGTGCAAAAGAGGCCTCACTTGTGAGTTCACAGGCAGTGTCGATTTGTCTTTTTGCAAGGACACACTTGCCTTCATCCCTGTCGTTAGTAATTCCGTGGATACCCCAAATTCCATCATTTTCTTTTTCAAAGCTTTGGACTCTTGGTTTTCTTTTAAAACAATACTCTATTGAGGAGTTTTAATATCCTACAGTGTGATGGGTTTGGTGACATCCATTTCTTTCCCCAGGAAATTACTGACTGAATTATTTGGCTTCTATTCATTCTGTATTCATGCTGCCCAGCATGGTGTCTGGCATTCAGTAGCCAATCAATAATATTGAATGACTGAATTAATGGAGAAACAAGGCAGGCTTGAAAGGAACTTACCTGGTATCCGTTCTACTTTGCTTTTGTGAATTTTATGAATTTTAGGTTTTTCCTTTCATTTTTCCTTTTTAAATTTCTTTACTATACCATTAACTTTTATATAAAGAGGAGTACAGGGTGGATATGGTTGTAGTAACTTAATGGTGTGTACTTTTAAAAAAATCTCATTCATTTCTTTGTTTTAAAATTTTTTTTTGTATGAAATGTGCCACACTAACTTCCATACAGGTAGTAGTGTTGGTATTAACATAACTGGTGTGTGGAGTTGAATTACTTTATGTTCTGAGCAGAGAGAAGTGAAGGGATAAGCTTGGTTTGGGGTGGATAAAATAGAACTAATTTTAGCTCTATTTTTCTTTGTATATCATGATTTTAGGTCCTGAAACTAGATTTTCAAATATGTGAATTGGTTTTTTACCCCCCCCCCCAAAAGGTTTATTTAGTTTTTTAGAATTACTGTAACTTGTAGTCTGAGATTTAGAATTCCTAAGAGTAGCACAGGGATGTGGACTGGACCGGGAAGTGGAAATAGCCTGTACCTGACTCAAAAACAGTAGAAAGATGAAATTTAATTTTGGTTCTGATTCTACTCTGTCCCCAGTTGTCTTCATTTTATTCAACTTCTTAGTATAGTTTTTTTTTTTTTAAGATTTTATTTATTTATTTTTAGACAGAAAGGAAGGGAGGGAGAAAGAGAAGGAGAGAAACAGCAATGTGCAGTTGCCTCTCACGTGGCCCCCACTGGGGACCTGGCCTGTAACCCAGGCATGTGCCCTGACTGGGAATTGAACCAGTGACCCTTTGGTTCGCAGCCCACGCTCAATCCACTGAGCTACACCGGCCAGGGCTTAGTATAGTTTTGAAGAAAACTTAACAACTTAACTTTCTTCTTGCAGAAACCATAGGCCGAATCTGGCGTGAAAGTTTTACTTCCTGGTATTTCCAAAATCAACATGTTAAGCATCTACAAAGTTAATTTACAAAATCCAGCATCTGCTCCATTAATTTGGTTCATTTCAGTTTCCTATTACTAGGCACTGAGTTGGGCAGCTGGTTAAAATGATGAAGGGCAGGATTCTTCCTCTAGGAGCTTGACTTCTCAGGAGAGAAGACTTTTAAACAGATGAATTGCAATACATAAGTATGGAGAAAGTGTGGGCTTTAGAGGTGTACGGGGCCCATTCAAGTTCTGATTTTCCCACAGTCATTCAGTGAGCTCAGACTTTGGTTTGTTTTTTTTTAAAGATTTTATTTTTATTTATTTTTAGAGAGAGGGGAGGGGAGGGAGACAGAGAGGAAGAGAAACAGCAATGTACGGTTGCCTCTCACATGGCCCTCACGGGGACCTGGCCCGCAACCCAGGCATGTGCCCTGACTGGGAATCGAACCGGGACCCTCTGGTTCCCAGCCCGCGCTCAATCCACTGAGCTACACCAGCCAGGCAGTTTGTTTTAACCTCTTAAAGTGTGTTTTCTTGTCTGTAAAATGTGAATGGTAGTTCCTGCTCTGGAATCATGTGGCTTAGGTGAGAAACCTGTATAAAGTACATAGTACACTTCCCGGCATCCAGTAGGTGTGGATGTGTGGGTTTTATTCCTGCCCCTCTCAGGGCTAGAACAAGTGTGATCGAACTGGTACAAGTAGAAGGTCATTGACGTTATATTAGTCATTTTTGTTTTTATCAAGATACTGAAATGCTTTTGGAAAGTATAAAATTTGCTGCCAGTTTTCAGCCTATGACTTGGTTTAACATGTTTACATTTTCCTGAAATATCTATGGGCTCAATAATCATTTCATTGTCCCTAATTTATAAATGTGGAAAATTGGTGCTTTGTGCTGAACCTCATTAGATGCCAGACAGTGTCCTAAGAACTTTACCTGTATTTGCTAATCTAGTACCTGTATGCATGCTGTAAGATACGTATTGTCATCTCCACTGTACTTGATGAAAAAAAATTAGGCCTAAGAGAAACCCAGGCAAAATCACACAGCTAATGATGACTATAGCTAACATCTGTGAGCTCTTTGACGCCTTGTGCAAGGTGGTAGACTTAGTAGGACTTGGTGTAAGACTTAAAATGCCCACTCTGCCAAGCTATTAAAATTTAAAATTCACTAGGTTTAATATTAGACTGCAAGGTTAAGAAGGTCTGAACTATTTAAGAGCAGTCAGGTATAATTTGTTATGGTGAAGTATGTCATTAGGAATGAGAAGAATGTGTAGGAAAAAGTGATATTTAGAACTTGTACTTCAATATGTATATTTAATAAATATGCATGTGATATGTAGTAAAGGTATGATACTCATGTGGCAAAGATTGTTAGTATGACAAAGATTTTTCATTTGTGAAAACTTCTACTAAAATTCTAATATAAATTGATCTGTTCATTTGCAATAAAAGTAATGTTATAGTGGTCACGAGGTGATGTTCACGGCCAAACGTGATGCAAGCAACGCAGTCCAGGGACAGGAGGTGTTAGAGCCGACAAGGTTTTTAGCAAATAATCACTTTGAAATCCCCCACAGTTTTGAAAAGCTGGCAGTGTGGAATGAATGGTGAGACAGTGCTAATTCCTGAACCCATTGCAACTGAGAGATCATGGACGTCTGCCATCCGAGGGTTCCCCACGCATAGGATGGACAAGTTGGTGTTGTTGGCCATGTAGTGCAACTTGCCTGAGGACAGGGAAAAATAGCTCCAGCACTTTCCTGACATCATTTGCACTTGGGATTGTCTTCGGAAAGATTGCATTTCTGTCTGGTAGTGCTGTAATGAATAGTATGAAATCTTGGAAATCAGGGACTTCCACCAAGATGGCGGTGTAGGTGGACGCACTGCGCCTCCGCTCACAACCAGAGAGTTTAAACAACGAACTCAATAGCGAAAAATAAACAACCAGAACGGACAGAATCAAACTGAAGGGAAGTCCGACACCCAGGAA
>PVJI01027907.1:0-17108 GCA_004026765.1 Micronycteris hirsuta
GGGGGGCATAAGGAAACACTATCATTTATTGATTACTGGTTTAAAGAGGATTGATTCCATCCTCTTCAGCTGGTGCCATTGCTAAGTCTTCACTAGGCCACCTGCTTCTAGATGAGGGAACATGTGGTAAGGCCTGTGAATTCCATAACATGAGCCCATTGCTGCATTTGTTGCATAATAAAATAATTTGCTTGGTAAATGGTGATGATTTGTGGTATAACAACATGCCAATGAATAAGACATGAATAAGAGTGTATATTAGATTTATAGAGCTACCATAACAAAGTACTACTAACTGAGTAGCTTAAAAAAACATAAGTTTATTCTTGCCCCATTCTGGAGACTAAAAGTCTGAAATCCAGGTATCGGTATGGTCACCATCACTCATTGGTGTAGAAGAGGATCAGTTCCATGCTGTTAGCTTCTCGTGTTGATGGCATTCCTTGGCATTAGTTGATTTGTAGCTGCAGAAGTATATTCTCTGCCTATTATCATATGATACTCCCTATGTTCCCGTCGCCTTCTTACAAGGATATCTGTCATATTGGATTAAAGGCCCACCCTACTCCACTATAACTTCATCTTCACTAGTAACAGCTTCAATGAGCCTATTTCTAAATAAGATTACATTCTCAGGTACTGGGAGTTAGAACTTCAACGTATTTTTTTGGAGTGGACACCATCCAACCTATAACAGGGTGCTAGAAAAAAACATTGTGTACTGGGAAGCCAATCCATATCTGGGAAAGGTATTTAGGTTTACAAAGAGAAAGTATCCCTTGCACCTCCAAATATGAAGGATTTCATGCATCAGTCTTTCATTAGCGAGATGACTAGTCCCCATGGAGAAAGGCGCTCTATATGGAACTGATCATTGGCCCCTATGGTTGACAGGCTGGGTGCATAGTAATTGGACTATCCAGATCAGCCTTGAGAAGAGAAAGTTCATGTTGCTGAGCTCTATGTGTAACTTCCAACCTTGTCACCATGGCCATTTTGAACAAGCCCTAGACTGGATAAAGAGGCCAGATGGTTTCTGCAATAGGAGTCACCCAGTCTCTCTGATTATTAGGAGATGCCTCTGTAGTAGATGCCCTTAGGTGGGCTTTTGTACGGGACATGAATATCCTAATAGTCCACGACTATTCCAAGAACTGTATCCACATACAGTCCCCGGGTATAGTTCAAGGGGTCCCCAGAACCCCTTGTTGCCAGTCCTCTAATCATGTGTTTCTGGTCTCTGATGGAACTGGCTTCTCCAAGTACCCATTGTAGATCCATATAGTAGACCATCTCTCCATCTCACACAAAATAGAAAACCAAATATGCAACCTAAAGTTCTGTTTACCAGGAGTATTTCCTTTTAGGACTGTCTTTCAGATGGCCACAGATGGTGCCGAAGCGCAGCAACCTGCGCCGTTCTTGCTCTGGGCAACAATTAAAACTGGTATCCTGTACATTACTCAAGAAATGGTTGCAGCAGTGTTCTCAAGTGTAATGTATGCTTTCTCCAAAATACAAAGACTTAATGCTAAATGTGGTGCATCTTTCATCACAGTAGGAAATTCAGGGTGCAGTTAATTATTGCTCACTTTACAAGGGATATCTACACATGCTGCACAGCACCAAAGGATCACTAGAATATTTGCAATTTAGCGTTTGTGGAGTTTATGTCCTACTCAGGAGCACACATGGTTTTACTTAAACATCTAGGTACTTGTGACCTGCTCATCAGGTACAATTAGCACCATGTCTCCAACCTCATGGATTGGAATCATGCTTTCTGGGATTTCAATATAGTCAAGATTCTTCTGGACTATATTATGACAGAGATCAGGAGAGCTGATGTAGTCCTGAGGTAAGAAACTTAAAGTATAATTCTGTTACTATTATTTAGATAAAGATGAACTTCTCCTGATTGTCTTTACTATTTTAAAACAAAAATGAACAGACAAATAAACCACAAGAAAACGAGTCACTTCTTAAAATGATAACCACACACCAGGAGCCAGCAGCTGTGTTGATTAGCTCCGGTAAGGGCATTGCATCTGGATCAGCAGCTGTGGCTGGTGGCACCAAAGGAGTCAGGATCATTCTAAAGCATCCATTTGGATTTTGTAGCAGCCTAGCTGAAGAGTTAAACAAAGATTACTGTCTTGACTCTGTCAAGCTTTGATAGTAGCACTAATTTCTGCAGTTGTTTCAGAGTATTGCTTTCTGATTTTTATTTGACAGGAGAAATTCCAGGGGCACTACTTGGCATACTAACATTTACTGCATGGGTCAGAGAACCAAAATAAGGATGCTTCCCATTGTTAAGTATGATTATTTCAAGCATACAATCAGGAACACGAGTAACAACCACCAGAAACCTATCAACTACCGAAGGCAGAGATGGGTCAAGACTTCATTTTTTTTCTAATTATGTGTTCACATTGATTAGTACTAAATTGTGGCCAGTAATTAATAACTCCTAGGTGATATGGTTATTTGTCTTGTCCAGTTCACTACTACCCTGTCAAATGCCCATGGATCTTCTGGGGGAAAGTTTGGAGGAAGATTTACAGTATATATACTTGTGTCCACTCATTTCATGGTGATACCTCAAAAGACACTAGCCTCTATCTCAAAAGGCTCTGGGTTTGTGAACTGGGGAGGAGACCATGAATTCCCTTTATAGCACTCTGACTCAGGTATTGCCTGCCAGAAGAAGAATTCATCTGATAACATAGACTGAGTAAAATCTGACAATCCGTTTCATTTCTAAGATTCTCACAAAAAAATATTAGCCACAACCATATATTCATGTGAATCAATAAGCTCGGGTTGCCATCTGTCTTTGTGGTTCATTGCACTAGTTGTGTCAGCCTTAGCCCTGAAGCTGACCACAGCCATCTTGTCTCCATCACTCTGAGATGCTGCCATTCTCCTTGAGATTAGGGAGCCCAATTCTTCATCGACAGCTCTGGCCTGCAGGGGGCAACCACACAGAACTTTGTGGGGGTACTGGTGCTCACTACCAAAGTATTCTTGTTTCTTTGGGGAAGCAATTGTCCTCTGATCCCTCCTGGAGGTATGGAAGGGTAGGTTACACAGACTAGGTCTTCTCCAGGATTCCCATTTTCCTCTGCCTTTGATGTCTTTCCTCTTCGTTGCAGAGATGTCCTAGCATTTCAATCTAATTTCTGTCTAAAAATAAATAAATAAAATCTTTTATTTCTGTAGGTCACCATTGAGTCCAGGCTTCAAGTAAACTATTAGAGCTTATCCAAGGTGTTTCAGCTAAAACAATATATCTAGAATTTTAGGTAAGTTTTCCCATATTGATAAATTCATCTTGAACCAAACTCATATTTTTATCTCCTTGATTTTGCTCCTTTAGAGTATATTTTCTAAACATATTTCCCCCTCCCCCATTCTCCGACTATAAAAATTGTCAACATCCTGTCATCCCTTTAATGTAGAATCTATCTTGTCTTTGAGAATACTTTGCAATTCTCCTCCTGGCCACAGAAGCAATGAATGATGGTAGAGGTTAACCTTGAGGATAATGGTAATATCCTTGCTAGGCAGGTGTTCCAGATGAAGTCATTAAAAATAGTTTTCTCAGACAAGCTGGAGGGACTGCTTCAACTAGCAAGGAAAATTCAGAGGGCTTTGAGAGTGCAAGTTAAGGATCTCATCTCAAGTCTCAGGGTGCCACATTTTTCGATCATTATTAAAAGTCTCTCATATTACAGTTAGAATTTGGTAAGTGTGGGGCTCGGAGACTTGAGATGGACTGCTAATCTCAACTTAAACTTTCAGAGCCCAGTGATTGCATATATTTAATCAGTATGGCAACTCTTCAACCTATACCATTAAGTTTTGGTTCCAGTCATTAACTATGTCTGTCCTACATGTACACAACATAAGAGATATATTTAAAGCTGATTAGAACCATTTGAGTTCTCCATCATGTCTTGAGTTGAAAGTTCAAGGCGCTACACTTACATTTTTATTTTTGTGAGATCCCCAGTAGAGTGAGGAATCTAGAATCCTTATCACCATAATTAAATGACACAGATACTTAATCTCCTCCAAACTTGCCCTCCACTGTTTATCCTCTTGCCTTCTCCCACCTGAGTAGGAAGTCATCTGTATGTTATAAAATAGTATGTTTGAACACAGCCCTAGAATTTCAACCTGAAGGTCTGTTTTTTGAGACTATTCCTGGAACCAACTACTGTATCAGCCAGAGACCCAGGAGGAGACAGAAGGAGCACTGATGGAATTCTGAGGAGAATTTAATGAAAGTACTCGTTAGAGATGTGTAGCATTGGGTAAGATAACAAACAAGGAAAGATGAGGTAACAGGCTAACATGAGAAGGTGTTACCATCCTTAAACCTAGAGGGGAGAAATAGCTCAGCAAAGTCCTATGAGAGCCAAAACACTGGTGGAAGGTTTGCCTGGCCAAAACTGTGCTCAGAGGCAATTGCAGCCACTGTTAGGACTCTAGATTGACGCAGGTATGACCAAGCCAAGAGTAATCCTAATCTCTCTCTTTTTCCTCTTTTTAATTTCATACTGGATTCTGCATTCACCCAGATGATGTAGTTTGCAAGAGTCAGCCTTTCCAGCATACACAGAACAGGACGGAGAATGGGTCTAGGTCTGGGGAGGAGGCGAATGGCAAATGGAGTAATTAGCATGGTGGTGGGGCTGGGGGCAGCTGTTGCTGGTAGTGGTGATGGTAGGAGCTGTCTGTGAAATAGTTGTGAATTCAAAGACAGTCTTTCTACTGTAGTCAAAACTACTACTCCCTTTTAGTGTAGCTCCAGGTAGAGAATATATTTCTTCAGACTCGTATGTCACCCTAATAATCCCTTTCCATACCACATCTACCTCAGTATGTCAGAAATTCATTCCTATGGGACTCCATAGCCCCCAGGCAAGTCAAGAAATAGGGCAGAAACTGTTTGAATATTCTTAAGAATTCTCAGACAGTTAAGGTGATTGTACATGGTAATAGCATCTGAAAGCTTCCAGAGAGACTGTTGCTTAGTGCTTCTGAGTCTGAGCCAAGATATCCTGTTAGAGTAGTGAAGTCAAAGAAAATTGAGGTGAGCATTACTTGGAAGCAAAATTAAATTATAATGTGTTATGGCATCAGAAAATTAAATGTTTCTTGAAGAATTGTGTGAAGAATAATCACAGTCTTGAGTATTTCTTCCCACACAACTCAGTTACAGTGCTTCTGACATCACATCTCATTCTGAATGTCTGAGTTACAATAAGTTGTAGACATTTGGTGGAAGAAATAGTGCCCAAAAGGAAAAATATGCAATTAAATAAAAGTTTAAAAGCCTTATTAATAAAAAATATCCACCCCCCCAAAAAAACCCCCCGACAGCAACAAAGGGAGATAGATTAATTGGCTTTTAACTTTGTTATAACTGGAAAATGAATGTTTACCCTAATAATCATAAAATGTACAATATGTTTAAGACACATTTTCAATGACTATAGGGAATGTATACCTTGGGCATGAGAAAAATAACAAGAAATGAACACTCCTGTACTAGTAATAATCTTTTCTCGAGAAAAAAATATCAGTGATACATAAATGAGTGGAGGGAGTGTTGATCATCATGTCAAAATGATTCATTTATTCCTAGCTGTGTGTCCCTTTCTATGATGTATTCTTTAACTCTGTGAAGGTGAAAATTCAAACTTGAGACAGATGTGCAAATGAGTAAAGAGGAATCTTTACTCTCCTTCCATTCCCATAAGCAGAACAAATTTAGCTGTGTTTTGCTAGAGGCAAGTTTGCTGAACCTGAATAACCTTTACATTGATTGCTATAGACATTCAGGTAAAATTGCAAAGCTTTTTCTGTGGTGCTGTGGTTTCACACAGTGTAGGTTTTTGGTCATTGTGTCAATCTGCATTGCTTGCCTCAGACTATCTCTATTTGAGTAACTCCTTTAAATAGAAAGTGGCCTTTAATCGAGTTACTGGATTTCTCATTGCTGTCCTATCAGAAATGGCATGCAAACTTTGAAGCCAGTTGGATCTTGCTTTCTGTGCTTTCTAGCCATGTGACATTGGGCACATTTTTAGCTCCTAGGAGCCCTTGGTTTTCTTTTCTGTAATATGGGATTTTTATGCTTATAGTAATGTTTTGATGATTAAGGCGGGTATGTGTCTATGATCATCTAACATGGCTGGCATATAGTTGGGTTCAATAAATAAAAGCTGTTGCAATTCTTCATCATTGTATTTTTCAGTTAAAAATCAATATACCTTTCCTGAGGAGTAGAGTGCTGGTACTTCCCAGAGAGAGTATGTTGGCAGAGCGGAACCTGTCTCTGTTGCCAGAGTTAGACACCATTTACCTAAAGTAGCTTTTCCATTTCTACTTCTCAGAATAGACTGATTCAGCACACCCTGAGGACCTTAACTTCTTCCCTAATAAATGAAAAGTTTGCATCTGAAGCCAGGTAACATTTTGCCTTAAAGCATTGTCTTAAATGGTTTTTTCTTTCCTGCTTAAAAGAAAGCAGGAAAGATTTATTATAAATACTCTCAGGAGACCTTCCAAGATGCTTCCCTTTAAAGAGGTAGTCACAAAAATGAGCACTGAATGCTGCACTGAGGATTTGTAAAGTGACAGCAAAGCCATTTTCTTTATGTCTATTAGTGAATGTGAGATGAGTTTGCGTATGCTAACAATTCACCTGAAATTTTGTTTGATTAGATTAAAATCCAGATGTGAAGATAGAAAAATAATTCTTTTTTAAAAAAAGAATTGCTAAAAAGGAGACAAAAGTTGATAAGAAAGCCAAATTGTATTATGTAGCTTTATAGTTACATCTCTAAAGCTGGTACTTCTTTAAGAGATAATTTTACCAGTGTTTATTTAACTTACATTTATATTCTGTTTGGCTTAAATAGAAATTCTGGATTTAATTCAGATAGCTTAAATAGTTTTTCTTTTACTCGTTGGCATCTTATAAATCTTTGTAAATTCCTTTTAATATTTTTAGGGGGCTGGTGATAAAAATAATGAATGTGAATTCTGCTTTTTAGATGTCTTTTTTTGTCTCAAGGTTCTGAGTGGTTTTTGAATTCCCAAAGGAAGACAAGAGTTTCCAGTTTGCAAGCTTGCTTCAATGGTACCTTAAACTTGATCAAACTGCTTGACATCCATTGAGAAGGAGTGCTATATATCTAGATATCCTTTCTAGTTTGACCTCTTTGAAATGTAATAATAGCCTGATAGATGAGCAAATAAATGTCAGGAAATGTTAGTTCTCCTTGTGGAATATGATCATTTATTTCTTTTCCAGTTTAATAATTCTTATTATCAATACAGAATGGCAAATTGGAAAGTATACTGGATGTGGTCTACAAACTCCTAGGTTCTATTCCTGGTGATTCAATTTATTTAACATTGAATCATGTATTGCACAAACCACTTAAATTTTCTAAATCTCATTTCCTCACCTATGACATCAAAGTACCAGCTCCTGTCGGTGGTGGCTCTGGGCGGTCAGTTCTCAGCATCTACTCCTAGCTCTTTCTTGTCCTGCAGAGGCTGGACAGCTAAAAATCCATATTTCCCAGGTTCCCTTGCTGCTAATGTTTGGAAGCAAAGTAGATTCTGTTATTGGGAAGTATTTATTCAAGATTTATAATGTGGGTGTGACATGGAAGCCATCTTCCTGAAGCTTTGGTTGTTTTCTTTCAGAAAACAAGTTGCAAAGATATGGGTTTTTCTCCAGCAGTTCTCAGCATCCACTTTTAGCTAGTAGCTAAGGTGACAGCAATGGATGCTTCCTCGCTTCCGGGTCACAGGCATGGCAGAATGTTCTTTACTTAGTAGTTCCGGTGGTGGCCTCTTGATTCTTATTTTCTGACTGTCACCGAATCAGTCACCCTCCTTGTGTTGCAGCGTTTAGTGTTGTGGTCATTCCTGGAGGCCCAGCCTGCAGCCTGCTCCTTCCAGACTTGTAGTCATTTTGTAAGCATCTCATGTCTTGTACGGAACTAATTTCTCTTAGCACACCTAAACTGTTCTATGTATTGCACTGAACTCTGACAGTTGGTCTAAAGTGTTGTGGAGATCATGTGAAATTAATCATGTATTTAAGGTGTATGTTAAAATGCTATGTGGACATAGGATTTATTGCAATTAACACATGTACACACACAATTTAACCTGTTACTTGACTAGTGGAATTTACCTGAAACCTACTGTATAATATGCACCCTAAGGCTATAAGGAGTTACATCTAAGTGGGTAACTCTGAACAGATGGAAAAGAATAAATGTGTAACTGAGTCACAGTAAGTTTTCTGTTTAGGTTCTGCCAGTAGGGTCATGGCAGAGTGGATTGGGAGATAGAGGGGGAAAGCCTCTTAATTCTTTTTGAAGATCTTGAGGTTTGGCTGAGCAGGAGTGCTTGGTTCTGAATGATTTCCTTGCTCCTATACTCCGTTCCTGATCTCTACTCTCTTTAACTGGAATTTTCTGCAACACTTGTGAATCTGAAGTTTCTGAAAGGGATGTTTTTTGCTTTCCCCTTTTTCTTTTAAGTATATCCCTTGGGAGACTTAAGCTTAGAGGTTTAAAATTATAAAGGCTTGAACCAATTCTTAACATCATTGATTATTCCAAGATGCAATCCTGGTAAAGAAATCAAATTATTCAATTAGAAAATATGATGATTCTTGAAACATAACAGGAAAGTTATCCATGCTAAATCAGCACTCTGGGTCTCAGATTTCTGAATTATGGTTAGCTTACCTCAGCGTCACCATTCACTTAATACAGCTGCTTTTTAACATCCGCAACTTTGCATTTGTGATTAGTATGGTGAGTTAATCATATTTTTTCCCTCGTCGTTAGGCAGAATAAGATTTATAATTAGTGGAGTGCTCTGATCAAACAATAAATTAAAAGAAGATATTTCTTGTACTATTCTAAGTTAATAGGCACTTGCAAAGAAACAAAAGTTAGTTTACATCGAATGAATTTGTATATTTCATGGTACCATATACCACAATGATACTGAAGGGGTTCCTGATTGCAGGACACAGTGGGAGTTAGAAGCGTAATACCTCATCACCCTGCTAACTGTCCAGTGGCTTTGATATCTGGAGGAATAAACCAGGATTTTACTTCACAGATTCTTTCTACTTTGCCTAATGAAACACATAATTGTACAAATTCTACATAGTCTGTTTTTCTCCTAGAAAGATTTTTTTTTTTTTTTCAAATTCAGGCTTAAGCCACAGCTATGAATGTGGTGAACCTACATGATTCAGTGGTTTTTCTCCATGACTTTTGAAACATACATTGCTACTCAGGTGAGTTAGAAGATTGATTGGACAGCTATGGATTTAGAAAATCACATTTAAAAAATGTTTTTAATATATATCTAAAAATGTCACATGTTGGAAAAGTATGAAACAGGCCTCAACCTTTATTAATATTTATATCTGTATCGACTGCAAGCTAATTTCTATTTATCATCTATCTATCTTCATTTCTCTAATGTCTCTGTATCTATAACTGCATTCGATATGTAGGCAGTAAGACAGACAAGACCAGAGTAAGAACGATAGGCCAGGTAAAAAAACTCACCAGGGTAGAATGTACAGATATCAAACAAGGTACATTGTAAGGGGGGACCTTGCCCCCAGGGTGACCTTTTCTCCCCTAACATGTCACTAGTCAGGTGGTAGACCCCTTTAGAGAAGGAACAAGGCAGGCAGTAAACAGCCTCATAGGACTCCTGTACAAACCCTTGCATGACCATTCCCTTAAGCATTAAGATCTCAGGACAATGAGGTTTTGGTTCACATCAAATAATGTTAAGAACAAAACCTTGGGTCAGAGACAGAGTTTTGGTTGAACTAGAGATCATATCTAGGCCCCAGTTGTATTTCAGACCCAGAAAAACTGCAAGGCTAGGTGGGGTGACACCATGGCTGACACCAGGACCAGCTGTGATGACTAATGACACCTGACCAATCAGTGGAGATGGACCCAGAGGGGACACACCTGGAAAGCTGATGGATGTTCTATTGAGATCCTCCCCTGAGACTTTCAGATAAAGACCCTCAAGACAAAGGACTCAGCTTGCTCTTTGTCTGTCTTGAGCACACCCCACCTTTCCCTGCCCCCTTTTTTCCCTCATGGTGCAGTCTCTCCCTGTCTGGAGCATGCCTTTCCCCTCTCTCCTTTCCCCAGGTATGTCCTTCCTGCCTTCGTTTTTCCCAACTCCAAAGGCCCTTCTTTTCCCTCCTTACTTGTTTCCTGAGCCCACACAGCCAAGCTGGCTCACTTCTTCCATGGCTCACTTCTTTTACCTCTGTGACTTTCTAAATAAATTTTGCTTGTGTTTAAATCTTAAATCTGAATTTTTTCTTAACCAGACTCAAGTACCAAGATTGCTCAACCTAGGTTCAATCCCCTGTAATGTTCTGGTGCCCTTTCATTACTGGCAAATCTACATCTGTATGTATAGCAACAATGTTTATCAGTATGTGTATATATCTCTACATATATACAGATATCTACACATATATCTGTATATGTAGATAGATATCTACACATATATGTAGATAGATATACAGATATATATGTAGAAGGGTGAAATTTGAAATAATAATAATGTATCATAACAACTTCAATATCAAACAATATTTACTAATCTGTTCTGTTCCTCATTACCATCCCCAATGTAAGTCATGAGTTCTTATGGAACAGGAAGGGGCTTCTGAGGCCAAGCATGTCTGTCTATTGAGGTAAAGAACTGAGGAGTCTTTTTTCACTCCCCTTTCCATAATAAAGCTTCTGAACCACACTGAGTATAGAGAGAGTGAAATCAAGTTTCACATGGAGAAGAGAGAGGAAATACCACCCTGGTGCAGTATTTTCCCCCGACCTCTTGTGCTTAATTCCAAATGGAGAAACAGGACAGAAAGATAAGGAGCCCCCAGGGAGTATGCAGATACTTGAGAAAAGGGGACAGCAGATACACTTTCTTCTGGTTGCAGTTTATAAATGTCCACCAGGAAGATGTGCCCCACACATCCCGTATTGGTAAAGCAAGAGAGATGGACACATAGTTCATTTAGACATGTGAGGGACCTCTGATAACTCCATGTCTCCAGGGTACCTCACCTGATCCAAGAGTGACATGTCAGAGAATTGCTCATTACAAGGGGCTAAACATGAACTTCATGACTTACCTGGGAGAGGCAGCTAATGTGCCAGCTGACAGGGCAGAAGGAGAAAGAAGCAGAATGGCTGCATCTCTGAGATACCACCCTTCTAGGTTGCTGCCTGCAGCCAAAGGCGGACTGTGCCTGAGACCCTCCTGACATGGCTGAGAGACAACACAGTGTTGTCTCTCACAGCAGCAGAGTACAGTGCAGGAAGTAGACTGCCGCTTCCCTTCACAGTCTCTCCCCCTGCAAATAGGCAGAGAGGTTGCCCTATTGAACCAAACTGTAACTGATTTATAGAATCTCAGTGGACTGTTACATCACTAGATGGGGCAGAAATATAATGCAAATATTGAATTAAATGGACTGATATAAGATTGACTGCTTGGAGATTCAGAATTAGAAAGTGAAATTCATTAAAAAAAACATTATATTTTAAATATCCAACTTTGCAATTGTATAATATATAGTCATGTTATTCAAACATATGTTTATTGATTTTTTCCAAAATGAGATCATGCTATAGATGCTCATAGTCTTTGCTTGAATACACATCAGTGCTATCATTTTTTTTTACTTAGAATTCTTTTTTCTTTTTAAATTTTTTATTATTTTTAAGTTTTTTTAAAAATTACTTTATTGTTCTTCAATCATAGTTGTCTGTATTTTCTCCCGTCCTCTCCCCCCTATCCAAACCCACCTCCCTTCCTTGCTTCCACCCTTTCCGTTGGTTCTGTCCATGTGTCCTTTATAGTAGTTCCTGAAAACCCTTCTCCCCATAATCCCCTCCCCCTCCCCTCTGGCTATTGTTAGATTGTTTGTAATTTCAATGTCTCCAGTTATATTTTGCTTGCTTTTTTATTTTGTTGCTTATGTTCCAGTTAAAGGTGAGATGATATGGTATTTGTCCCTCACCACCTGGCTTATTTCACTTAGCATAATGCTCTCCAGTTCCATCCATGCTGTCACAAAGGGTATAAGCTCCTTCTTCCTCTCTGCTGCGTAGAATTCCATTGTGTAAATGTACCATAGTTTCTTGATCCACTCCTTTGCTGATGGGCACTTAGGTTGCTTCCAGCACTTGGCTATTGTGAATTGTGCTGCTATGAACTTTGGGGTGCATAGGTTCTTTTGGATTGGTGTTTCAGGGCTCTTAGGGTATAATCCCAGCAGTGGAATTGCTGGGTCAAAAGACAGTTCCAGTTTTAGCTTTTTGAGGAAATTCCATACTGTTTTCCACAGTCGTTTCACCAGTCTGTCAATGCTATCATTTTTAATGGGTATCTAATTCATGTTTAAATTTAACTAAGGTCAAAGATGTTTTTCTTTTATGATTATTAATTTTCACATCACAATTTTATTTCTGCATGTGTAATATAATGTAATATAAAATATATAATATAAATATGTACTATACCAAATATATGAATATTCTCTCTATGTGCTTATAGTACGCCTATGATTTTACTCTTAAATTTAATCTTTTATTTATTTCCAAGTTATTTTAGGATATGGATGAAGCAGAAATCTCCTGATTTCTTTCTACATTGCTCACTGGTTGTCTTGACTCCACTTATTAATTATTCATCTTTTCTGTGTTAACTTGAAAAGCCATCTTTATCTTTACTTACCAATTTTTACATATTTATGTTATTCTTTTTCATTTTGAAAGTACTACACTTTCTTAATCATGATAAATTTAGGCTCATTTTAAAATCTAGAAGGATAAGTCCTCCCTCATTTTTGTTATTTTTCATAATTTTTCCTGGATATTCGAGGAACTTTAGGATGATTTTTATCAATTTACTGAAAAAATATTGATATTCTTACTGAAATTGAGATAAATCTATAGCTTCATTTGGTGAAGAATTTGTATCTTTGTAAAGATATTCTTTTCCATATCATAATCTGTATGTCTTTTACATATTCATTTTGCTCCTATACTTCTGAGTAAACTTGTTTTTTAAAGATTTTATTTATTTATTTTTAGAGAGAGGAGAAGGGAGGGAGAAAGAGGGAGAAAGCAATGTATGGTTGCCTCTCACATGGCCCTCACTGGGGACCTGGCACGCAACCCAGGCATGTGCCCCGACTGGGAATCGAACCGGGAACCTTTGGTTCCCAGCCCGTGCTCAATCCACTGAGCTACACCAGCTGGGCTGAGTAAACTTTTATAATTTCCTTGAAATAAGTTATCTAATTTCTTATGAAGTTAATTCCCTCTGTAGTTCTTTTACATTTATTGTTACTATTCTATGCGAAATATTTTTGTTTTACATTTTTTAATTTTGGAAACACTACATTTTTGGTTTAATTGTGCAATTTACTAATCACTTTCTGTTTCTAGTAGCTTCTTAGTTGGTTCATTTATGTTTTCTAGATAGATAAAAATTTAAATGTTTTCTTATAGTTCAGTGCTTTTTGCTTATATTTCATTTTTTAATTTAATATTGCATTGGCTATCTGACTCAGAATTCAGTGTCAAGGAAAAGGGCTCCTCATTTGTATAGCACTGTGTGGTAAACTCAGTACACAACGTTCATGGTAGCTTTGGGAAAATAGGTCAAGTTTTTTAACCAGAGCTAAAGAAACATTTCAGAAGGGAAATGTTTCCTTAGTTTTTGTTCCAGGGAGAAAAAATGTACATAATGTGAAAAGACAATATTAAATAGATAGTTTTCAAAGGGTGAGACAATCCCAATGAAAGAGGAATGCTGATGTGATAGGGAAAGAACAAAAACCAATTGTTGGATTCTTACTGATACCAACAATGCATCTTGATAGCCTATGCACATGATTATACAAGTTACATATGAAATGGCCAGCCAGTAGTTATAGAAAAGGAAGCTACCTCTCCAGTTGAAATAAAATGAAAGCGAATACATGGCACAATGTGGGACAGGAATCTTCTGGGAACAGATGTAGCATAGAATTGGCAGATCATATTAAATGGCCAGGGAATGAATATTCCTCTGCTTCTTCTAAGGATTTCCCACTCTCTGCCCACAGAGTATTTTCTTGAATCAGCTATTACCTTAGTTTTCTTCCAGGGAGGAAAAATGGTCTTAGTTTTTAAATTAGTGTGTGATTTACAGCTGTCCTCTCTGTGTTCAAAGAAAAAAATAAGGCACAGTAAATTACATGGAAAGTTTGGAAGTCAACTCTCCACATTTTTTTCAGAGTATTTGATTTATGATAAAAGTCTGTGGCACATTGATGCTGCCTGACCCCATGTGAAGATGCATTTGGTATTTGGACTGTGCGTAGAATTTTTTTTCATTTACAATAACATGAAACTCAGCAGTAAATCTTCACAAGATTATTGTAACTTGGACCAATTGGAAACTCTCCTTAGGGTTTACTGAGCAGTGTAGTGGTAAAAGTTTCAAATCTTAGGTGATAAAGAGCAAAAAATAAAACAAAAACAAAAACGAAAACAAACCACCACCACCACCACCAAAACCTTCCCCTTCCTCAAAAACTGTGCATAAATGGAATAATGCTTCTTGCCCCCATGTCTGTTTTTTGGATACAAAAATTAATGCTTTGTTAAATGTCTTGAGTGTTGAATTAAAGCAGCTAGGTTGCCGTGGTGTGATACTTTATATCAGAGACGAGAGGGAAGCAGAAATCCCTAAACTGTTGTAACTTGAAAAATGAAACAAATTTAACCTACAGCAAATGGGCCATGTGGATGTAAGAAAGGACGTATTAATCAAACCTCGCCAATTAAGGAACTGGCACTTCGCTATTAAACTCTGAGATGAATTTCAAAAGCATGGCTTGATGGAATGGATATTTACGTTATTAAGATATCATAGCAACCAATCTTTATCTGTTCTGAATGCTACATAGAGGTCAAGTTGAAAGTTCTCATCTGATTACCATCGTGACAATTAATAAAGATGATTTAGCTTGTCTGTTGTAACTTTGAGAACATGAGTATCCAGAAAATCTTCTAATACTAAACAGGAATCTTCTGCTAAATGAGTGAAAGATAAATGAACCAAACCATTGCTAATCGTTCAATAAATAACACAAAACTAATTTATATTAATATAAGAGCTATTAGAATTTATAAATTTTGAAGCTAAATCCCTACCTTTGTCTGAAATAATTTTCAATTATACTTTCTAAAGGTGATTTTTCTCAGGATGTTATTTTCTCCTAGTCCTTGCTATGATTACTATTGCCACTTTCCAAAATGCTACAGATATGGAATTTGAGGCTATCTGTACTTATTACCACTTATATAAATAGCTTGCAATGGCATTAATTCGTTCTCTTCTGTTTTCCACTTACCAAATTAGCATTCTCCCCAGTCTTCCACATCTCATAGCTGTATCACTATCCACCCGTTTTAGACCAATAACCTAGAAGTCACCCCTGATTCTTCTTGTTTTCTCACAGCTCACATGTATTTGCAAGTCATATCTACTGGCTCTACTTTCAAAATATGCTCAAATCTGACCACTTCTCACCACTCCCCTGTCACTACCATCTCTTGACTAATCCAGCAAACGGGTCTCTCAGCTTCCATTTTTGTAACACTTCAGTCCATTTGCCATAAAGCAGCCAGAATTATCCTCTGACAAATCAGATTATGTTACTTTGTTAATCAGAAACTTTCATAAGCTTTTCATTACATGAACATAAAATCTAAACTACTTACCAGTGACTTTGTTGGTCTTACATGGTTTGGCTCATTCTAACCCCGTCATATACTCCTCTGCCCCTGACTCCCTCAGCTCTAGCTACACCTCGTTTCTGATGTTCTTGGAACTCACTGGGTTCATTACCACCTCAAAGCCTTGGCCATTTCTGTTCTGCCCGAAACATTCTTCTACTTAGATCTTCCAATGCTTTCCTCAATACATTTGGGTTTTTGCTTAAATGTTTCTTTACCATTTCATTTTAAATAAACTTTTACTCTTATCAGTTTTTGACCCCTTCATCTCGTATATGTTTTATAGCACTCTTTCCAGCTAAAACTTTCATATTTGTTTTTCTACTTGTTTAATCTTTGCTGCACCCACCCTCCCACATACACATTAAGTATTGCTCCATTACAGAAAGGACTTTATCTTTTTCTCTGCTGTACGAGAAGGGACTCAACTAACCCCCCTGGAATTTGTTTATAAAAAATTGTGTGTTTATCTTACATGTTTAAACTTCATTCACCTCCAAAGTGCTCTCCATTTGACGTAATGCACCTATTGCACTGCTCAAAACAGGTTTTGAACTTGTCTATATTTATGTCTTTTAGTGCTTCTGCCATTTTTTGTTTCATCTCTTCCACATTGACAAATAATTTCCATTTGAGGCTTTTTTTTTTCATCTGGAGAAACAAACAAAAAAAATTACACAGGGTAAGATCAGATGAATAGGGAGGGTAGGGCATGAGGGTCATGCCGTTTTTGGTCAGAAACTACTGAACACTCAGCATGGGGTGGGCAGGGGAGCTCATGAAGCACCCATCATGAAATGGGCAAAGGCATTGAGTCTTCAAAAAACATTTATTGAAGCAGAACACAGCCTCTCACAACACCACCAGCTGGTATACTGATACAGATGAGTTCCTAGAACACTCACCTAGTGGGAGGAAGCTGTACTACAAGGGACTCTTCAGAAGATAATTCTCCAGAAGATAATTCTGGTATTTTTTTGGTATCCCCCTTGTATATCTCGGGTCTAGCCAAGTAACTGATACATAGTAGACAATCAGTAAATATTTGAAATATGAATGTTATGAACTGATATGATAAGAAATAAGAACAAATGGTGATAAAAAGGAGTTAACCGAAAGTCAAGGTCTTGTTACCAAGGAACTTCAGGTCCAATCAGAGAAAAAAACCTACACCTCTGCAAAAGAATATACAGCATTACA
>PVJI01027908.1:0-17113 GCA_004026765.1 Micronycteris hirsuta
GAGGTATGGAGGAATATCAACAGGGGAGTGGTAGGGGGAGAGGGTGGGAATGGGGCACAGAACAAGTAGCATAAATGGGAGGTAGACAACAGACAAGGGGAGGTTAGAACAGTATAGGAAGTACAGGAGCAGAAGGACTTATGTGTATGACCGATGGACAAAACTAAAGGGAGGGGAAAGGGGGGTAAGGGGGAGGGGGAAATGAAGGGGGGAAATGGGGCAACTGTAACAGCATAATCAATAAAATATAGTTTAAAAAATAAAATACTGGTGGTATCAAAGGCAAAATAAAAAAAAACCTAGGAGAGCTAAACATATTTTTTTGTAAAGGAACAATAAAGTTAGAGTAATCACACTACCCAATTTTATGACTTACTATAAAACTGTAGCTAGTAAGGTAGGTATTGAGCAGGGGGTGGACACATAGATCATTTGAACAAAAGGAATAGAGAGTCTAGAAATAAAACCAAAGAAATAATGCCAATTGATTAATACAAAGATACAAAGGCAATTCAGTGGAGAAAGATTTTTTTCTTTCTTCTTTTTAACAAATTGCGTTGAAATAATTGGACATCATTATGAATAAAAATTCCACCTAAATATCACAATGTATACAAAACTAACTCAAAGTGGAGGGCAGACTAAATGTAAAACTAGAAAAATTATAGGAGAAATCAGAAATAAATCTTAATGACCTGGGGTTAGACAGTGTTCTTAGGTGTGACACCAAAATCATGATCCATTAAAGTAAAAATGACTAAATTGAACTTCACTGAAATTAAAAATGCTTGCTTTGACAAAAAAAAAAGAGAATGAAAAGCCACAGTTTGAGACAAAAACATTAGGAAATCACAGATATGACAAAGAATTTGTGACCAAAATATAAAGAGAAATCTTAAAATTAACATTAACAACAATAATAACAAAAATGGGGGGAATACATGAACAGACACTTCAGTAGGAGATATAAGCACATGAAAATATGCTCAACATCACTAGGCATTAAAGAAATACAAATTAAAACCATAATAAGATACTCCTACACACCTATTAGAATCCCAATATCAAGTGGCTAGGATACGGAGCAACTAGAATTCTCATACACTACTAGTAAGAACACAAAATGGACAGCCACTGGTACAATGTTACAGGCAATGGTACAGCAACCGGAAAAGATTTAGGGGTTTCTGATAAACTTTAGCATACAGTTATCGTATGTTCCAGCATGCCCAATCTTGGCAATCTATCTACCTTAGAGAGATAAAAACTTAGGTTCACACAAAAATCTCTACCAAAGTATTGATAGCAGGTTTATTTGTAATAGCCCAAACTAGAATCATCAAATATGCTTCATCAGGCTAATTGATAGACAAACTGTGGTATACCCACTGGATGGAATACTCTGTAATAAAAAGGAACAAGAACAGCTTGGACAAATGTCAAAATCATTGTGCTGAGTAAAAGAAGCCAGTCCCAAAAGAATGCTTTTATTCTGATAACATTCTCAAAAAGGTAAAACTATAGTGATGAGTGGGTCCGTTGTTGCCAGGGGTTAAGATTGCAGGGAGATGTGACTATAATGAGAACATAAGGAATATTTTTATGGAGATACAACTGTTATATAATCTAATTGTGGTGATGACTAAAACATATTGGGTTGGCCAAAAAGCTCATTTGTTTTTTTCCATAGATGGCTCTAGTAGTGCTTAGCTGTCTTTAAGTCCATTCGAAACAATTTTGTTAGACTGTATTGTGACAGCTGTCGTATCAGCATGCATTAAAAAAACATCAGAATTGGTGAGTTTTTGTGTAGCCATTTTAATATTGAAGATGAAAGAAAATAAGCAACATTTCCAGCATATTTTGCTTTATTATTTCAAGAAAGGGAAATATACAACTGAAATGCAAAAAAGTGTATAGAGAAGGTGCTCTGCCTGATCGAATATGCCAAAAGTGGTTGGCGAAGTTTTGTGCTATAGATTTCTCAATGCACGATGCGCCACCATCTAGTAGACCAGTTGCAGTTGACAGTGATCAAATCGAGACATTAACTGAGAACAATCACCGTTATACCACACAGGAGCTAGCTGACATACTCAAAATATCCAAATAAATAAAGTTATTGGTGAAAATGAAAAATGTATCTTTTATTTTATGGAAAAAACTAAATGGACTTTTTGGCCAACCTAATACTCACGCATGTGTTAAAACTTATGGAGAATTTTTATCAAAAGAAAAGAAAAAGTCACTGTCACTATATGGCAATTAAAACATCAGCAGAGGTTGTACATTGTGGACTGAGCAAGCTGGATGATAAAATTCAGGGATTTTGCCTTTTACCTATTAGTTCAGTTGCCCAAATTTTTCAGGATTCGCTTTCCAAGGCGATGCTAGATGATGCTTCTTCAGAGCCTCACGCATAATTTCGAATTAGTGATTCCAGGTGCATGGTCTCTGTGGCCACCTTTCCTTCTATACAGCCTAATCAGGCCGTTGAGCTCTCTTTGCATCTATTGAGGGAAATTCGGGCGCTGTCGACCTTGTGCCTGGTGACTTGCAGCGTTTCCCCAAGGATAGGCGGGTCTCCTCTCTCAGCCACGTGATGCGGCTGGGAGTATCCGTCATGCAGGGCCTCCAGAGCCTCACTCAACTATACCGAGTCTTCAATTTCAAACAGGAAATCACACAATATCGTCGTCATTAATGGAGGCGTGAAAAGGAAAATAGCGAGTAGAACAACGTCATTAAGCGGATTCAAGCCAAGGTTGCTTGGCTTGCAACGCGGAGTACCGACCACTGTACTTGACCGCGTGCCACTGACGACCTGCGGTGCTGTAGGTGAGCGCTAGTGACACAGGCAGCTCCAGCGTTTTCTCACTGGTTTTGCTTTTAGTGGCTGGAGTTTCTCTTTCCGTGGCTCTAGCTGTCTTTTCTCTTTCTGCCCTTCTGTCCTTTCTTTCTCATACCCCAGACTGGCCCTCACCGCCGCTCACTTTCTTCTCTTCAGCTTTCCGCGTTCACCCTTCTCCCTGCCACCGGCGTCCCCAGGCGAGGCCGCCGCACCGTCTTGGGTGGGGAGCCCAGCCGTTCCAGGTGGTGCTGTTAGCTGTTTCCATGATCTTGACCTTGTTGTAAATCAGCGGCTGGTATAAAGGTTTTAAAGAACGGCTGCTTTTGAAAAACCGTTCGCATCTTCCTATTCCGTAGATTCTCTAGGACTAAAATTTGTAGTTCACGGTGGAATTCTTGGTGTCCTCTCCCATTTTCCCCAGAATATTGTGACAGAATGCATCCTTCACCGAGTATTTATTGGGAGTCTACCAGGTGCCGGGAGAGGGGCTGCACCGTGGCAAACCCAAGGTCCCTGCCCTGTGGATTCCTCACTTAAAGGCATCAACAGTGGGCAACACAGCGGGGACACAGCTGATTCTGTCCTTCCCGCGTGCGGGTGTCCGTCTGCGAAGATCTGTGGGGACTCAGAAGAGCATAACGGATGAAGCGGATCAAAGAGTTGGAAAACAGATGACTTCAGACAAAGAGGCTGCGGCTGTTACCTGGGGGCCTGGCACTGGATCATTGGAATCCTCCACTCAAGTCGGGCTCCGAATCAAGTCAAAACATGTGCCTGACCACACTAACTCTTGGCCTCATTGTCTCCAGTACCTCCAGGAACTTCTGGGAAGCAGAGAGAGGCAAGACAAAACTAAAGAGTTGAGGGTACCCCAGCTTGAGAGTAGAGTACACTTCTCTGTACAATGAGAGAATTATGTGTAATGCAATTTTCCCCAGGTTTATTGATGTACAGCACTTTATAAGTTTAAGGTGTATAGCATAATGACATGACTTACATATATTGAGATGATTATCACAATAAGCTTGGTTAACATCTATCATCTCATACAAACACCCAAAACCAGTTTTTCCCTTGTGATGAGAACTCTTAGGATCTACTACCTTAACAATTTCAAATATACCCTACAGTAGTGTTAAGTATAGTTATCATATTGTATATTACATTCTCAGTACTTATTTGTCTCATAACTGGAAGCTCACACATTTTGACCACTTTTATACATCATGACTATACAATTGAAAAATAATCCACCACAGCTGCTGTTTGGTGTCCCTGCAGCCCAATCCGTTAGTTTGTTGGGCTACTGACCAAAGAAAGGCTAGTGGTTTGACCCCACTCAGGGACATTCATTCTTACAAACTTTTTCCATCTTTTCTTTGGATCCCCTCTTTATCCTCAAGCTTCCCTTCTTCTTGTCTCAAGGCTCTAGTTACTAAGGCACCGCTAGCAAAGAGTACTGGTTGGGCAAAAAGAACGTTTTGGAGTCCACTATACATCCTTCCTTATAGGGAACTGTTCCACATGTTGTGGGATTTGAAGCTCTGCTTTCACTATTTAAAAAACCTCAGTGGGACGTGAGTTGGCAAGCAGGCTCCATGTTGCGTGGACAGGTTTTCCTGTGGGTAAATCACGCCTACATTTTCCCTAGAGATAAGGCTTGCTATCGCTGAAATTCTCTTATCCTGGATTAAAACAACAAACGCTGATTGTGTATCTTCAAAGCAGTTTCCTGAAAGCCTGTGATAAACCCCTCAAGTCCAGCCCCAACCCCTTTTGTCTCTACATTTGCAAATATCTTCCTTTGATGCCCTCTCCTTTGTTGTCTATGACCTGATGAGGACTTGTGCACAGTAAATGAAGACCATTCTGATGTAATGTACCCAGAAAAACAATAAAAGCCTGTCAAGGCAGGGGTCAGTGAGCTCTCTCCTCTGGAGAGAGTGGCCGAGGCATTCCAAGCTGTCCCGGTAAGGGGGTGGGGTACATCCCTGTTCTCTGGCGGCTCTGAGGCCCTTTCTCTCTGGCTCTCTCCCAACTCAGAGGGGGGCCATGTAGTCCAGGATTTATGTGTGAATTATTTACAAATCAGCCGCAGCATACGGATTCTACAGGACAAAATCCACCAAATTTCCTTATTTTCCCCAAGGTTGGGTTTCTCACAGTTTAACATATTTGAAACACTGGAAATCTCTAAAGTGGAAAACAAGAGAACATGGGTCACACCTGTGGTGCAATCACAGGCTCTGAGTGGGAAACCCTCTTCGATGAAACAAGGTATTGAATTTTCTGTGCCTCAACTTCTACATGTAAAATGAGCCAAATGGAGTACTGGGTTGTCCAAAGTTTAAATGATGTGCAGGTAAAGCCCAGTGCCTCTCATATAGTAAATGTGAGGCAGGAGACAGCATAGGAAGAACTCTGAGACTGCACTGCTATCACTGGCCAGCGTCTAGCACCCTGATTGCCAGGAAATGCCTTTTCACCAATTAAGTAGAATAAATAGTAAACCAAGGCAGGGAGGAGGAAGGAGACAGGTCTCACATGCTAACTCATAAGTCCTGAGCCTGGTGTGATAATATTGCCAAGTGTTCCAACATTACTAGAAACGCTATGCTAGCAAGTAAGGAGGGAAATCCTTGAAATCCTATGTAGCATTTACACTATCTGGGAAGAAAGCCTTGAAACTGTGCTTTCGCCCCAAGGCCTGAAATGTGGGAGAGGGTCCACAGTGCCCAAGAAAGAAACCCATAAAACAACTTTGGTTAATTGCTTAATTGCCTACCTCTGGTCACTATCTGTTTTATGAGGGAGTCCTGGAGACTCACAGATGAGTCCATAAATAACTCTGGGAAGTGTCCCAATTTTAATGATTAGCTCACTGTCACGTATTTGCTTTACAACAAGATGAACAAGGAGAGCCTGGAATAAGATAAAGATTGGGGCTAAGAGACCCCTACACATGCCACATGTACCCGTTAATCACTATATAAGTTTGTCTCTTATCCGACCAACTATATAAGTCCTGAGAACAGAGGGCTCGCTCTCTTGCTCTGTGGGGTGGAGGGCGCTTTTGGCACTCTTGTCTCCGGGGCCACTGGGCCTCTGGCCACTGGCCACCAGCTGCCCAGGGGCTCGCCACCCTGGTCTTCGGCTGGTCGCTCGTTTGCTGCCCTGCTTTGCCCTGTAACTTTGCCTTTTGCCTCTCCCTTTCTACCCAGTCCCGTCCTCTTCCATTGGAATGGGTCGCTAATAAACTGATCCAACACTAATAGATTTGCTGATCTGTAATTCTTTACACGCATCAGCAAGAAGAACCAGGTCTCTCCCGTCCACAAATGTTCAATACACATTAGCTCTTACCAGTGCCATTTCCATGAGAATTTTTATTATCTGCTTTGTTCTTTTTAATATCCTTGATATGAATGAATCATTACTCAAATATCCTCTAATCGATGGTCATGAAATTGGCTCCAACATTTATTACATATACTACTGCAGGAAACAAACACCCTTATACATTTATCTGCCTCACTATCTGTTGCTCTATAGATTCCTGGAAATGGAATTGCCAGATCAAAATACTGTACATTTCTAATTTTGCTAAGTCCTGCCTAATTACCCTGAAGGAAAGATGTGGCAGGTCACATTCTCAATGTTTTATGAGAATATTCTTTTCTCTACCATTTTGCCAAAACTGGATAGTACTTACCTAATTTCCTTTGAGCTTGTTTTGCCACCATTTTTAGACTCATCATGGAAAGACACTCTGTGCATGACACCAAACCTAGAACCCTTACGTGAAAAGTGATTAACAGAACTACATAAAATTTTATATTAAAATACAAAGAAACTTTAAATATACACATGTACAAAGGAATTATTTTGTTGGTAGGACATATTTTTATCAAAGTCATATGTACTTGTAAATTTGTTTAGAAAAACAGCAGTCCCATTTTTCTAAAATTTTAGAAAAAATCTTTTACCACAAAATTTTAGCATATGTAATCAATTATTTCTTATCTCTAAATAAATATTACTACTTCTTGTTTTTCAAATTTTAAGCATTATCTCTCAAATAGTCCATAATCACAACCACCGCCAAACACACCTTCCCTTGCCTTTTTCTTCAATATTTGAATCATAGTTTGATGGGTCAATTATTACATTATTTTAATTATGTAAACCCCATTCACAGCTCAGTCACATAAAACAAAAATAGCAGGAACAAAAAATATTGTTTTCAGGACACTCTGTCAAGTACACAAATCAGAGATTTATTTAATCTTAGGTCACCAGTCCTCCCCTATTTTCATATTCTAGGGAAGTTCTGGGCCTGACAGGCTCAGTTTGGATCAAGTGCCCTCTCTTTGAGCAAATAAGGGCAGGGTACATACCAGAAAGACAACATCAAAAGAGGGAGTAATAATTCCAAGAAAGAAGAAAATGCTGGGGTGCTGGGTAGGCAAAAAAGACAAGAATAAAAGTATATCAGTCCGTGATGGGTGTACATAGTAGAGGATGGATTCGGGGGAGGGGTTTTGAGAGATACGGGCCTTCCACAGGCCTCTATGCACTGATGTCACAGACACAAGAGGGGCTGGAAACTGAGGACAATCTGCCCAGGGTGTTGTCCACGTCACCAGGTAGAGACTGGGCCTGTGCTAGGGCAGTTCTGGTGGGAAAAGAAAGGGGCATCTTCTCCTTGAAGCAGAGTAAAGTCTAGAGCTCAGGTCTTAATAGGAGTGAAGCAACTTTCGCCATTGTCAGCTGAAGATAGCCAGGTAAAGATACTATTGGGTTGGTCAAAAAGTCCATTTGTTTTTTCTGTAAAATAAAGACACGTTTTTCATTTTCACCAATAACTTTATTGATTTGGATATTTTGAGTATGTCGGCTGTCTCCTGCTTTTGGCTTCTAGTGGGTAGAGGCCAGGGGTGCTGCTAAACATCTTCCAATGCACAAGACAGCCCCACAGTAAAGAATTATTTGGCCAAAATGATGATAGTACCAAGAAACTTCACAAACCACTTTTGACACATTCAATCAGTCATAGCACTTTCTCCATACATGGCACAAATCCTTTTTTGCATTTCAGTTGTGTGTTTACTTTTCCTAAAATAATAAAGTATAATATGCCTAAAATGGTACATATCTTTTTCCGTTTTCAATAGTAAAATGACTGTATAAAAATTCACCAATTTTGATTAAGTTTTTTTAAATGCACATTGATACAACAGCTGTCACAATACAATCTAAGAAAATTGTTTTGAATGAAGTTAAAGACAACTAAGCACTACTAGAGCCATTGTACAGAAAAAAAATTAAATGAGCTTTCTGGCCAACCCAATAAAATCTCTGTACAAATCTGCAGTTCCACTAAAAGAATAGCTATAGTAAATGGTCCTTATGGGAAGGAAGTAGAAGACCTGATGAAAGGCTGGGGGTGAAAAAGGAGTGTCTGCAATGTTGTGGAGAAAGCCTGTTGATTAACCCTGACTGGTCTTCTTGCTCAGTCTCCTGGCCAGATGCCCAGACTCCAAGCCCTAGAAGTGCAGTCTGCTCAGCCACCACCCTCTCTAGCCAGGAGATCTTCCAAGTCTTGGGTCTTGGGTGCCCTGGAGCTCTCCAGGAACTGCCCTGCAGGCAGTCAACCTGCAAGGGAAGAAATGGGGATGGGGGGACGGTGGCTTGACAGTTAGCTCCAAGGAATTGAACAATTACCAGATTTTGTTCCCAGAAACTTGCAAATCTATTTACACTCCTACTTTGACCCCCTCCCTGCTCTAGATTATCAAAAGAGACTTTGCAAGCAGGCTCAGGTTTTCCAGGTAGAGGCGGAATCAATAAGAGATTCCAACCGCTGCAGAATGCTCCAGAGTGGAGGAGGCAACTGAACCAGGTCCCTGATACCTCTCCCCCTCCTTGTTCTTCCACCCCCCTTTCTCTCCTTCCCTCAGCTACCTTCCACAGCTCTCACCCTTTTCTTTTCAGACCCCCAAAAGTGAGCTCTTGAAAAAGTTGTATTTGGCAGTCCTTTATAACTGCTGAAAGTTCCAAAACTGAGCTCTGGATGCAAACATTTTCCCTAGCTGTGAGATCCTTCAGAACTCATGACCAAATTTTTCTACGGAGCAGAAGAGGAGCATGGGTCCACCCAGTCCCAACACCTTAGGAAGGGTGCGCCTCCGGCCCACTGGTCTCCACAGACACTTGAATCTGGCCCAGATCCCTCTTTCTGGCTGTGCTTGGGATTAATGAATGAGATTTCCTGGAGTCAAGTTACCAAGTTTAGTGTGACAGTGGCTTTAGTGTCCAATGTCAGCTAAGGGTTAGCAATTGTAAATAAATATGAATAAAGTAGAATAGAATATATTAAGATTCAGAATAAAGTAGGTCATTCAAATAAAACACAGGACTCCCACCTTAGGTCCCCAACCCCTGACCTCTAAACTAAGATTCAATTACTAATGACAGCACCGTGGACAGTGTCTCATGCCTCCCATTAATTAATGAAGGGACAATGTGCTGTGTGCAGACTCTGTTGTGGGCCAGGACTCAATGGACACAGAGCCTTGTCTTTTACCCCCAAAGTCTGGGGTTGACCCTGAGGAGAGGGTGGTGCTGGCGCAGTTGCTGGGCCCCTGGGCGTCTGCCTGCCATGTCAGGGTGGACCGTGCCACTCTGAGGACCAGGTGTATAGATCTGACTCTTGAGGGGAAGGCGAGAGTGTGAGGGTCACAGTGGGGAGGCATAGGCCCAGTGGGAGCAGCAGGACTCAGAGGAAACCCTCCTCTCCTCTCCTGTAACAGGCCCCGAGCAGGACGCAGGACAGAAGCGTGTCCCTTCCCTCTGTAGGTGGGACGAGTTGGCTTGGAGGAGACCCTGTCTAGGCAGCCATAGTTAAAGGCCATCAGGCCAGGCTTGTGGGAAGATGTCCCTTTGTGACTGGAACCTGCATCCCTGGATCAGAGTCCACAGGGTGCACCGTGACCCCTCGGAATCACAGTGGCCAGGGTGTGGGTGTGGGGGAGGGGCGAGGCTACCTGACCCCCCCCCCACTCTTCCTGACACCGTGTAGGGTAAATGGAGGCAGTCTGGCTTCCTCACCCAAGTGTCTGGATAACTAGGGAAGCAGTGTTCCCATAACCTTGAATGGGCCTGATAAGCAGTGTTCTCCTAGCCTTGAGACTGGGTCCAGTGAACTGTTCCCATAACTTGAAGTGGGCTCCCATGCACAGAATTATGTTATGTTATATAATTTTCTGGCTTGAAGCTGACTTTGTTTGTTCTAGTATTTAAAAGGGGCTAGGGGGTCCCTGCTGGGTGCCGTGTTGGGGAGCAAGGGCCATGATATGTGCAACACAGAGATATGCAGGGGGACAAGTAGCTTGGAGCATACATGGCTCACCCACCCATCAATAAAAGCATGCCAGACATCCCAAAGGCTCCGTGAATATCCTTCCATCTACCCGAATACCATGAACCTGGCAGGCCTTGAACAGTCACAACAAACCCTGGTCCCCAGCTCCTTCGAGATGCCAGGAGTCCCAGACTCAAGTTCTCCTGACCGGTCCTTCAGGAAACAGATTAAATCCACGTGGGGATCAGCAACAGGGAAAGGATTTTAGGCTTCCCCCCAGTCCACCTTCTCTGCCTGCATCACTGGCTTTTTCTGCCATGGGGTAAAAATTTCTGCCAGAAAAAAGTGTCCTTTTCCTTTTCTTTGCATTTGTCCTCTTTCCACTTCCCTGGGGCTCTGATATGCCCAGAACTGGACTTGAAACTTCCTGGGATTTCCCCTCCCCCTCTTCTATTCCTGACACCCTCTCATACTGTACCCCGTATCGCCCTCTTCCTTGCTGTCTTCCTCACCCACCCATTTTCTCCTCAAACTTTCATCTGCTCCTCTTCCTTTCATCTACCTCACCTTCCCAACCCCACACACCACCACTGTCCAGACCAACACAGGAATATAAACAGATGTCAAACACAGTGGTTTAAAACAGCACACATTTGTTATCTCACACTTCTGTAGATCAGAAGTCTGGAAAAAACTGGCTGGGTTCTCTGCTCAATGTCTCATGAAGCTAAAATCCAGGCATCAGCTGGCTGCATCTTCATTTCATGCACAGGTTCTTCTTCCAAGCTAACTACAGTCTTTGGCCAAATGTACTTGCTGTGGTTGTAGGACTGAGGTCCATGTTACTTGTGTTCCCTGTTAGCCAGAAGCCACTCTGCTTTTAGAGGCCTGATGCATTCTTTCTCATGTGACCTTCTCTATGTCAGATTGCAACAGGGTAGGTCAGAGCAGAGGTCCCTGGAAAACAGGGGAACCAGCCCCCTACAATCCTGGAAAAAGGCAGGGGTCAGGAAGGGTGCCTACAGAGCAGAAGGCACAGGGCTTAAGGCGCATTGCATAACAAAGGCAGATTAATGCTGCCCATGCCTTCCTGCACATGGCTGGGAAACTTTTGCCCTGACTGAAAATGGCAGCTGAAAAAGAGTCAAAGACACTGGGGAGCTGACAAGAATGGTGGGCACTAATGGACCATAGGAAGAGCCAGATGTTTGGTCACACATGAATTTCTGAACCGAAATTTTAAATTGCAGTGCAGGGAGAAACTCAAGGTCCATAGGTCTGGAGGTCTGGAGGTCTGTGGGCTTTTTTGCCTTTCCCTTAACTAGCCCAGTCAGCCACAGGGAACCCAAGGTTCAGAGACTCAGCAGGTTTCTGGAGACTGAGTGGTTTGGAAACGTCCTCAGCACCCCTCCCGCATAGAAGTTGGTGGCAGAGCAGTAGTTTTTAAAGAGTCATGTGATTAGGTTTTGCTCACCTACATCATCTTCCCATCTGAAAGTCAGCTATGCCATAGTGCAACATGATCACAAGAGCAATGTCTCATCACATTAACACATTCCAGGGATTTGGGTGAGACATATTTGGAGAGGTTTTTAGCAAATCTGCTCACAACAGTTCACCTTTGGTCTCAGGGATACATGTCCTTGCCAAATATAAAACAAGCACCTCCTCCCATAAGATTCCTAAAGTTTCATTCCATGACAACATTATTCAAAGTAAAAATTGTCATATAAATACATCTTAATAGCTCAAAAATCCCAAAACTCACCTAAATCACCAGCATCAGGTATGGATGAGGCTCTTTTTAAAAAAAAAATTATTTTATTGTTGTTCAATCAGAGTTGTCTGCATTTACCCCCCACCCTCTCCCACCCCCGACCCCAGGCAAACCCAACTCCCTCCCTTGCTTCCACCCTCCCCCTTGGTTTTGTCCATGTGTCCTTTATAGCAGTTCCTGAAAACCCTTGTCGCCTTTATCCCCTTCCCCTTCCCCTCTGGTTACTGTCAGATTGTTCTAAATTTCAATGTCTCTGGTTATATTTTGTTTCTCTGGTTATATTTTGCTTGTTTGCCTCACAAGTGTCTTGGCAGTGACTGACCCGAAGAACACTCTTCCTTATGTTGGCTGATTTTGCTTTTCTTATCCCAGTGAGATCCATGTTCCCCGGTAGCTGATCTGGCCTCGGTGCCTTCTCTCACCTTATATAAGAGTCCTTATATAAATCCCTTTAACATTTCATGTAGTAAAGGCTGCATGATGATGAACTCCTTGAACTTGACCTTATCTGAGAAGCACTTTATCTGCCCTTCCATTCTAAATGAAAGTTTTGCTGGATAGAGTATTCTTGGTTGTAGGTCCTTGCTTTTCATGATTTGAAATACTTCTCTCCAGCCGCTTCTTGCTTGGAAGGTCTCCTTTGAGAAATCTGCTGACAGTCTTATGGGAATTCCTTTGTAGGTAACTGTTTCCTTTTCTCTTGCTGCTTGTAGGATTCTCTCCTTATTTTTAATCTTGGGTAATGTTATTATGATATGCCTTGGTGTGTTCCTCTTTGGGTCCTGCTTCTTTGGGGTTCTCTGAGCTTCTTGGACTTCCTGGAAGTCTATTTCCTTTGCCAGATTTGGGAAATTGTTGTTCATTATCTGTTCAAATATATGTTCAATTCCTTGGTGTTCCTCTTCTCCTGGCAGCCCTATGATCTAGATGTTGGGTCGTTTACAAATGTCTCAGAGGTTCCTAAGCCCCTCCTCATTTTTTTGAATTCTTATTTCTTCCTTCTGGTCCACTCCATTGGTTTGAGTCCCAGCTTCCTTCTTTTCCCTATTGGTTCCCTGTATATCTTCCTTCATTATCTTTAGCGTATCCTTCATTTGTTCATTTATTTGCATCCACCTTTCTTCCAATTTTGTGAGCATCCTGATTACCAGTGTTTTAAACTGTGCATCTGATAGGTTGGCTATGTCCTCATCCGTTAGTTGTAATTCGTTCTGATCTTTCATTTGGGCCATTTTCTTTCTTTTTATCTCGGCGCACCTGTTACTTTAATGGGTCGGACGGAGTCTTAGGTGTTCGCCAGTGCCCGGTAACCTAGGTCGTTGTGTTGTGATATTTTCTCTGGGGGCAGGGCCTGGGAGGGAGCAATGGAGCCTGCTCTGTTCACCGCCGGCTCCATATCACCGTCCGCTCCCTAGTTCCTTACTGCCTTTTCTGCCAGTCTTGGCCCTGCTGGTTCCCACTGGCCTCTCTGGTTACACCGGCTTCGGGCTTCACTTGTTTCTCGGGCTGTGCTTTGGCTAGGCGCTCGTGGCGTGAGTCCCTCGGGGCAAACTGCCTCTCACTCCGCTTCTCTGCCCGGTTCTGCCCCACTTACTGGTCTGGATGTACGTCCTTTCCAACTTCCTGGGTGTCGGACTTCCCCTCAGTTTGATTCTGTCCATTCTGGTTGTTTATTTTGCTATTGAACTCATTGTTTAATCTCTCTGGTTGTGAGCGGTGGCGCAGTGCGTCCACCTATACCTCCATCTTGGCAGAAGTGCCTGGATGAGGTTCTTGACAGTGTCCATTAAGCACAGCTCCTGGGGACAATTCCCTCCATCTGTAGACCTGTGAAATTAAAGAAACAACTTATCTCCCCTCAATGTTCAGTGGTGGGAGAGACATAGGATAACAATTATGCAGAGTCTACATCAAAAAGGGGAAAACAGAATTATAAAGAAGTCACTGATCCAAAATAATTTGGGAATGCAGCTGGGCAAACTCCAGGAGTAACCCACTGATTATGTTTCAAGGCCTGGAAATAATACTCTGTGACATGAATCTTTGCTTCTGGACTCTGTGGTCCTCATTTATTTGCCACTTCATTTAATCTATTATTATCATTTTTTCGTTCTCCTCACAGTTCTCTGATTCTTTCTCTTTCTCTGCTGAAAACCATTCTTCCCTTAATTGGTCAGTATGTCCTCCCCACCTGAATAGATCTGACATGGACTATGTCATGGTTTTATCTCTCATGAGGAGCCACCTTCATGATCTCATGACCCCCTGGAATCCTCTTTATTGACCTGATTTCTACCAGTCATAATTTCTTTAAACTCACCTAAGTGGCTTAGCAGAAATCCTAGAATTGTGGGGCCCCAGAACTGATCTCTGTTGTCTCTTTCTCCAAGAAGAAAGTGAAATATCAGAGATCTTCATAAAGAAATGACCCAATGAGGGCTGAGATCCCCCAGCAATTAGAGCAGAAGAGAAAACCTAAAGGACAGTGGAGGCCCTAAAAGTCCAGATTGGGGAAGCAGGGTCCTCTTTGTGTCTACATCAGAGAGGAATGCTTCCTTGAAAAAGGGACATTACCTATTAAAAAGGCCACCATAGTCAAGGGACTTGTTTTTCTCTAGCTGAGTCATTCTTGTCAGTAGGGCATTTGGGGTCTTCATTCTAGGCTGTTTGTTTAATGCTGAGGCTTTTTCCTTGCATGGGAGTCTCCTTGGACTTTTTGTCTGAAATTCAGTTTCTTGGGCATAATTCCCAGTGGTTGTTAAGGATCACTGATCTCTACAGTGGCTCTGCTGTAGGTGTTGTTTGTCTGTATAGCTAGTGCGCTGGGATTGGAGCTCTGTCTGTTGCATAATGTCTCATTTATCATCAACACTCTAGTTGTTAATGCTGTCTTCTCCATTTTACACTACACATTCTTCTCTATTACCCATTACATGTTACATAGTATTCTCTATTATACCTCAGAAAAATATGCTAAAAAAAGGTAATGGAGTCATTCACTAAAGCACACTTCGTACGTTGTGGTGCTGTATTCAAATCTTAGATTGCCTTTCCTAAGTAAATAAAATTTTGTTAGAAATACAGAGGACAAAAGACAGCATTGTTAAATGTTAATAATTTCTGGTGACTGTTTTTATCCACTTAACAAGTATTTACTAAATGTTTTATCTGGAAGGCTCTTCTGGAGGCATTGGAGAGTTGGGGTGAACAAAGCAGAGAGAGTGTCTGCTTCAGGAAGATGATTTTCTAGCATAGGAGCAGACATTTTATAGGTAATCACATAAACACATTGTGTTTGTGATTATGATAAATGTTATTTAATACTTGTGTTCTCTTATCCCAATCTATCAGCCAGTGATTAAAAACTGAATATAAATAATACAACTATATTACTGTGATAAAAGGTTTGTCCAAAGAAAGATCTTTCTGATATTTTTGTTTTAACAATGAAAACACCTATGTTTGATCTGGAGTCCTCTGAAATAAATTGATTGATTGATTGATTGATTGATTTTTAAGTTCAACTTTTAATTCCAAAGTCCTCCAAAATTCATATGTAGGTTCCTGAATGTGTATTAGGTGCTCTGGAAAGGGAAGCTTGAGACCAAAGCTTGTGTGGTGGCTCTGCTGTTATCAATGAGGGAACTTGGAAAAATCTCCTAATCTCTCTCAGCCTCAGTTTCCTAATCAATAACATAAAGTTGCTATTTGAATTTTCCAAATCCCTTCCTGCTCAGTTTCTTCCAAGTGCATGAGTGACAACGATGTGTGTAAAATGTGCCCTGGGAACTGCAGCTGAGAGCTGATCTTAGTCCTTTTTCTGTGTGTCTCCTGCAGGAGTCTGAGCTGAGCCCACATATTGAAAAACACAGAACTGAGGGAGGAGATGGAAGAGAGAATGTTAGCATGTTTGGAGAATGAGAATAACTCAAAAAAGGATGAGGTAATGGTGGATCAGGTGGTTCCCAAAGGAGGTGAGAATAGGGATAATTTGGATTTTTTAAAATATCAGGAAACCAAGGAATTCATACAGTATCATCCTCTAGGAGCAGCCTGAGCTGAACAGTGAGGACTGGGAGAGTGACTTACTCCATACTGAACCTATACACCTGCCAGGGAGATCCATAGGATGGATCAAGTTTGGTTTACACTACAGAAAAGCACCAGTTCCAAGAGGAGGAGAATGCTACCACGAGGCTCTGCCCCAGAATGCTCCTGCCCAGCCTCAACCTTGTAGCTGCCCTCACAGTGAATGACCTTCAAGTAAGTGGGGTTTGAAGAGATAAGTAATGTTTGAAGAGGGCTGGAGATGTTCATTCTTATAGCGATCTCTCCTAAGGGCTAGAGGGCCAGGGTAATGGCATCCTTCTATCTGAAACAATGATACTAATAGCATTTGTCTATTATTTACTGTTGAGAAAGAACTTAAACACAGTATCTCACAAATATGTGTTGAGTGCTTTATTTTTTCCTATGCTGTGTTAAGAGCTTGGAGTTCTGATATCATTAAGATTTTTCTGAGGAATTTCAGCCAAGATGGAGGCATAGGTAGACACACTTTGCCTCCTTGCACAACCAAAAGAAGGACAACAAATTAAAAAAAATAACCAGAAAATCAAACTGTATGGAAGTCCAACAACCAAGGAGTTAAAGAAGAAACATTCATTGAGACTGGTAAGAGGGGTGGAAATGGGCAGCCAGGGCAGAGAGAATATGCAGATCTGGAGGACTGGTTGGGTGAGGTGGTGGCTGGCAGATTGGTCCTATATTTGTACATGGATAAATTGGGAGGAACACTGGGGAGTGTGACAGACTGTGCAACCCAGGGTTCCAGCACAGGGAAATAAAGCCTCAAAACCTCTGGCTATAAAAACCTGTGAAGGGGACTTCCTAAGATGGCGGCATAGGTGAATGCACCGTACTGCCTCGCACAACCAAACAAGGGAAAAAAAAGAAATATACACATCCAAACACAGCCAGATCTGACAGAAAATCATATTGAGAGGAAGTCCGACAACCAAGGAATTAAAGAAGATACATTCATCAAGTTTGGTGAACCAGAAGGTGCAGAGCGAAGGGAGAGTGCTCGGCGACCCCGCGGCGAGCAGGTGAGCAGACGGCA
>PVJI01027909.1:0-17119 GCA_004026765.1 Micronycteris hirsuta
GTAAAATGCCTATCATCTTAGACATTCTAGGAGTAGGACATTTTGATTATATAACCAAAGATATTACCCAGAATTTTTTCTTTGATTTTTCTTTTTTCTTACTTCAGGAATACAACAACAGTATGATGTTAAAACTTCTTTTCTGTGTTCTTTTGTGGGAAATAGAGGATGAGAGAGATCATGTGTGGGTTTGGAGCATCTTGTATATCTGGAAAGGCATGGGGGGCGGGGGGAGGGTGTCACACAAGAAATCAGAGGAAGGGAAATGGAAAACTGGGCTCCTGAAGCTAAATCAAAGCTTAAGGAAGAAGCTTGATGTCTCTTCTAGGTCATTTTTCTATACTTTACAGCCCAGGTTGGCAGGTTGGGAACATACATGATAATAAGGGCATGAATTTGGCTGGGGTGACCTATGGATCCTTAGTGATTTTCTACTATAAACAGATTGTAGTGGAAAATCACTTGGGAAATACTACTAGTTCTTATTATATATTATATATAGCATAGCTAATATATCAAAATGTAAATGGGTCAGTTAGTCTCCTTTACAAGATTAAAAAGTCCTTTCAGTGAAGGATTATGTCTTCTTTTATGTCTCTGTCTATGTCTGGTATCTTGTTAAGTATATTGTACGTGTTTCTTAATCATGTAGCTTTTTCAATCAATCGGGAAAGAAAAGAATAAATCCGGATTTTTGGAGCAGGGAGGGGTTTAAGATTCTTGGTGAATATTTTCTGTTAGTCTAATGTACATACCTAAGAATCTGACAAGGCTCTGGAAAATGTGTGTTGCATTTCATCTGAAATTCAGAAACAGATAGGGTTTGGGTGACTAACTTCTCTATTAGAAATCGATTCTGCAGGTAGGCAGCAAAGCTGGAATGTTCCCATTCAAGGGAGTCCAGGTGTTCTTTGGACCAACTACCAGTAAATGGCATGTGGATTTTGATGTCAGGAGGCAACTGAAGACAAACTGTAACCAAAAGAGTTGGAAAAATATATTGCCCCAGGGCCATTAAGTGCCTTCAAAGTAAGAAACTTCTAATCAACTGTCTTTGATCTGAGGGGCTGAATTCAGAGGTCATCCTCCTATGCCTTCAACCACCAGAATTGGAAAGAAAAAGCAACTCACTCTTCTCCTTCCTTTTTCTTTCCAGGCCCTTAGTCCTGCCAACCCCTAGCCTGGGGCCCTTCTGTGCCATTGACATTGCCTGAGAATGCCCTGGGGGAAGGAGGGAGGATACAAAGAGCCCAGCCCATCCCGCCTTCTCCACTGCCACAGGAGCCCCAGTGCCCATCATAGAAACAGTTTGAGAAAGGGACATGCCATTCCCTCTATGTCCCTCATCCCAGCCTCACTCTGACCCAAGGCTGGCTCCTGAGTTTCTGTCCAGTCTTCAGTGAAGTTCTGTGTAGGTCACACACATACAAACATATGAAACCTTGGCATTTACACTGAGTAGCCCCAGCCCTGGGACCCCTGGCAACTCTGGTCCTGGGGTCCCCTTTGCCCTACCTGGTCCATTACAGATGCCAGGGTTGGGGAGGTTGGGTCAGGCCTCAGCCTTCTGGATAGAAATGTGTTTTATTCTTCTCAACTTGTTTTTACATCCCTCCCTTGCGCTGGGGAGAGGAAGTGGGTCTGGATCTTCCTTCAGGACTCCTTTAATGTCTGTTTACATGCTGTGGTTGCATTTCTATTTTCAGTGAATGAGGCTGCATTCAATTAAAGAAACAACAGATGCAAAAAAATAATAATTTGATGAGGAGCCACTTAATATAGAATTATCCTGGGAACTGTTAGGTTTATCTATATTCCTAAACATGCTCTGAATTCTGAATTATTTTAAATGCAAATGAAAATGATAATGAACCTTTCATTCAGAGATTACTCAAAGTTTTAGGGGATCTACGCTAGAATGGCAGTGAGAAAACTACATGATAAGTCTTCCCACCAGGATAACAAGTATCTTTAGTATCACTGAGGAATCAAGGCGTGTTTTTCCTGCCAGGATCCTAAGCCAAACAGTTTGCCCCTGCTTCCAGCTTTGAAGCAAAGCTGTTTGACTCCCAAAGCCTCTTCGGATGAATACAACATTCGTATCCTAAACTTAATGCTTCTGTGAGTTGCTCTGACAGTTATCTAGGTTCTTTTAGCCTATTATCCAAAAATGTTCTTCTCATGTCCTGAATTAATTCAAGTTTCAAATAAAAGCTAAACTATCTAATGGAAATCCGGAAAGCATTTTTATCAGTAACATTTTTAATGGCTCATATACTGAGTCCCTCAAAATATAAAAATAGTTTTAAAACCATTTTAAATGGTCTTCCCTTCCGACTTTCTTTGTTGTCAGTGTTTTTTTTTTTTTCCTACTGTAATGCAGGAAAGCCCCATTTATGATAAAATGCTAAGTGCTATTACTTTTCTTTGCAGATATCCAACTTTGATTTCAAAATCAAATTGAAGTTCTGGGAAACCCAAAGTGCTTCCTTACAGAATGACTATCCTATTTTGGATGGGTTTCATGTGTAAACATCTGCCTTTAAGCTCCCCATGCTGTTGCTCCTAAACTCTTCTCTCTTTATTTTCATACCTGAAATTTCAGAGAAAATAAAATATTGGGCCACAGACTAATAAAAAATAGGCATGATACAGAGGAGACAGACATTTTTCAAAATCAACAACAACAATAACAACAAAACACTGTAATGAGCTAAATCCAGCCAAACATCATCCTTCATTAAACTACAGGAAGTCAGTAGACCCAATAGAGTTGCAGGAACTCCGACGTCGGTGCTACGTGAAACTCACACCATCTTTTCTCTCTGAGAGAATAATGTATTGATCAGGGTTCTCCAGGGAAACAGAACCAATAGGATATCTATGTAGATAGATATAGATATAAATGATATAGATAGATAGGTAGATAGATAGATATAGATATAGATATAGACATAGATACAGGGGTGAGCAAAAGTAGGTTTATAGTTGTGAGTACAAAAACACATTTTATGCTTATATTATTATTTATTAATTTGTATTTTCCATATGAACAACTGTAAACCTACTTTTTCCAACCTCTATATAGATATAGATGATAAGAGGAGATTTATTATAGTAATTGGCTCACAGAATTATGGAAGCCAAGCTAACCCACAATCTGCAGTCTACAACCTGGAGAACCAGGAAAACCTATGATGTTAAGTTTAAGTGTAAAGATCTGGGAACTGGGGCCCTGATAAGAGTCCAAAAGTTCAAGAGCCAAGAGCTCCAATATTCCAGTGAAGGAGGAGATGGATATCTCAGCTCAAGCAAAAAGAGAGCTGATTCACCCTTTCTCCCTCTTTTTGTTCTATTTGGGTCCTCAAATAATTGGATGACACCAACCCACATTGGGGAGGGCCATCTGCTTTTTTCAGCTCACCAATTCAAATGCTAATATATCCCAGAAACCCCTGAAAGATAAACCCAGAAATAATGAGTTACCAGCTGTATGGGTATCCCTTAGCCTAGTCAAGTTGACACATGAGATTAACCATGATAAGTACCATTTGGGAAGGCTCTTCTGCTAATCGGTATCATAATATCACATGACTTCATTTTAGTAGTTGTGGTAAAGAAGAATCGTTGCTTCTTTTGTTTTGTGACTCTGGTGAGACCATATGAAATGTAGCCTTAGTAACAATACACCTGGTGGCTCCAGGGGTGTGCTTCTAATAATTTAACTGTGCGGGTCAAGTAACTTATGGGGTCACAGGTCATCACAATAGATTAACATGATTCCATGTTTGCTCCTACTTGATCTTATACTCCAGTGGTAGATATGAGAAACCATCAGGTATAATTGAGAATCAGTTAGCAGAGGGGTAATATTAGAATAAACTTGCTTGGGTATTGAATAACTTTGGCTAGGTCTGTATTGAATCACATTAGGGATTCAGCATTTCTGAGTTAGCCCTGAATTAATATGTCCAGGAATAAACTGACCGGCAGCTTTACTATCCAGTCATCTCCAAAACTCCACTTCTGGAGTAACTGGTAACAACTTTCATAATATTTCTAATGAGACATTTATTCATCTTTAAGAGAAGAAAGACTATAGAGAATTTGAGTCACTTCAGGAAAAACTAAAATTCTTGAATTATTTTTATAGTAGAGAATTGGAATAAACGTTAGCTTAGTATACAATAACTATAAAACATATGCCTTTTGTTTTTTATCCTTTATATATAAGCCTTATAAACTACAATGAATTTTAAAATAATCCTCAAAGCTTTATTACCCGTTCATCCCATGAATAACATAGTCTTGAAATACGGCACCACATATGGAATCCTGCAAACCAGATTCTCTAAGGTGAACTGAGAACCCCCAAGAGCACAGATAATAAAAAAACAAAAACTACTACACAAATAATTTTAAATGTTATAAAAACTTTAAAAGAAAGGTTATTAATTAAAATATGCAACTATATGATATTTTGAGAAGCATGTTAAAGAACACATAGATTTTTTTCTATCCTGAAAGAATGAAGAGCAACACATTCCCTAAAAAAAATAATATAGTAGTCAACATATTTTCCGATAACAGCAAACTGTGTATAATCTTGATAAGTTTATGCTGTCCTATACCACAGGTATGGGATCTATTAAGAAAATATAGCTGGGAAATATCTTCACAGTTTATTAATTTTACTGAGCTGGTGTTGACCTTTTGGGTGGACTCATGATTATTTATGAGTACTACTGCACGTGTTGGCAATACTCAAAGAATTTGCCCCAAATCTTCTGAATTCTACGTGCCTTCTAGGATTTTCGTCCATGCAGGTTTGTTCATGATGCTAGGTAATATAGATGCCTGTGACAATTCCTGGAATTCCTTTATTGCTGATCCTCAAAACAGTGAAACTGCATGAAGATTCTGCGTCCTGGGAAATCTGCCATAGAAGAGCGAAGCTTGTCAGGGGCTTGGGACATTCCAGTTAATCTATGGAAATGAATTATATGATTACTTGTTATTGATATCACTTATTATAAAAATCTCCTCTTTTTTCTCATTACCTGTTTGGGAGTGTACATTGTCACATTCATATTTTCTGGGAAATTCCCCTTTGCTAAATATACTTTAGTGAAGAGATACCAGCTGATTGCTTCTTCAAGGTTCCACCATGATGATGATGTGCCTAGTTGTCAGCTTAGAAATTTCTCAGAAATGTATGGAGGCATAAGATAAATGACTTAGTTACTTTCCAAAAGCTGTAATGTCTTCACCAGGCTATTGATTCCCTTTGGAACAGGTAAATCTCAAAGCAATGATTTACAGTGCAAATAAATGATCAACTTTTATTAATGCAACAATTTAATCACATGAATTAATCTTAAATAGAGTGCAATGACCTAAATCTAACAAAAATCTTGTCCCTATAGCCTGCGAGGAGAACAGCATCATGCTAGCCTGGGCCCTCAGTTCTGTTTGCTTCTAAATGGAATGAACACCTCTTAACATGTACATTCTGGAAAGCAGGCTGATATGTGAAAATTTGCAGTAAGCCACAAGCTATCATTTTAAATTTAGCGTTTGCTGAGGATTTAGAGTGAAATTTGCAACAGCTCAACTGTAAGATTTAAGAGTAATTGTGTAATGCTTGTCATGCTTCTCATTTTATTTATATGTAATAAATATGTGTGTGCTTTTCAATAGTTGAAATCAGAAATGAGGTTTTACTTTAACATTTTTAAAGTCTTATGAAAGTATTTTATACATTGTCTTAAAATTGCTATCTTCTGATATTGACAAGTATTCTGCTAGAGTTTTCAACTCTAGTAATTAAAAAAAGCAAACAATAAGTCCCTAGATGATTTTGTAAACAATAAAAATAACTGACTTAGTCAGTTAAATTTTGATTAAGAGACAATGATGTTTTCACATGAAACGGGACACAAGGCAGTGAGTGGCCGAGCAAAGCAGAGATAGACTTTTGCCTCATGGAGCCTGGTCCTGTGCAGAAGACAGATGAGAAACGATACACTAAGCCAGACTTAAACTAAATGAACAATTGCAAATGTGCAAAAGAACCCTGGCCTCAATGTGGAGGGTTAGGGTTAGCCAAGGTTTTAAGTTGAGACATGAGTTTGAGCTCATGTGGCAAATAGAGGGACACAATAAAAACCGTTCCAGGTATGAGAACTGGCATGTGAGGGAGTCTGCATAAGAGAAGAGGATGGTGGGTTTGCAAACTAAGGGGCAACCTGTACTTCTCAGACAAGGTGCGTCTGTAGGCACATGGGACAGGGTGGGGATAAACAGGTCACCCAGGTTACTCATTCTGAATTTTGTTTCAGGACTCATGAGAAGTTGTTCATGAAGAGTAGCAAAATCAGGGTTGTATTTTTAAATGTTCACCCCTGGAATATCATAGAGAAAGAACTATAAGGAGACAGAGTAAATTGTAGAAAGGCCATTATGAGGCCTTTACAGGATTCCAGGCAAAGAACAGTAGCCTGGCTGGGTAGACGGAGAGAAGGGGCACACGGCAGAGCCATTTCACGTTTAGAAGCAAGACTGGGGAAGCGTTCCAGAGTTACAACCTGATGATGTTGTTACCATCTAGTCATAGCCTGACCTGTTAATATTTGTCATGATCAAGTTATATATTGTTATTCTGTAAGATCGTGTTGTGATAAAAACACTTTCCTTTAGTTTTTACGAAAAGCATTCCTATCTTATTTAGGTACTACAAGCATGGGTTGTATTATTATATTAGCTCATTCTTGGTTTGCTGATACTTCTATGCTAATCAGAAATGATACTATCACAGCAGCTGGAACCAACTAACAAGACGTTTCTAGTTTCTGGATGCAGGTATAGACATTGAAAGGCTAAATACCTTGATCAATAGTGTTCTTTATTTTTTTAACATAACAGATATAGACTCTCGGCCCTTTATTAAGCTAGAGATGAAAAAGAATCGCTGGAATGCTGTTGCATATTCACATTAAAAAAAAAGAAATGCAGATCAAATTTCCAAATTACTGCTCTTGAAATAAAGCCTTTATAAGAAACTCATATTTATAGACCATTTTTTAACTTGTCAAAATGCGCAGTCCCTGGCTCCAAAAAGCATGTGAAAGAATAACTTGCAGGGTTGTTTAACCTGTTACAATAGGAACGCTTTTAAAGAGTCTTCCCTTTTACTCCCTTACCAGGTTAACCAGCCGTCCCTCCTCCCTCTCGAATTCATCCTGGCGCCCAGATTACTCTCCGCTTCCCCTGCGGTCGGTTTTCCCCATTGCCTTTCCGAGAGTCGATGTTGGCTCCTCAACTGGATTATTCCAATTACACATACTTTTGTAACTATATTATTTATGTTATATGAGCTGATAAAATGTAAGGACAGAGTCAACTTTTAATCTAAGTTGAGTGTGTTTCAAAGTGGTAATGTTATTGATAAATCTCAGCTCTCCCACGTCTCAAATTATCGAACAGGGGTGGGCAAGATAGATGAACAATTTGGCACTACAAATCTATTATTCTGAAATCACAAAGGCCTTAAATCCTTGCTCCACTTTAAAGGTATCAAAACTTCAAAGCATGAGCGATGCATTATGGATGTTTTGTGCAAAAATACAACTCCATTTGGCAGGCTTATTTTAAAAAGGGGGCATGTTGGCTCACCATCAAAGATGGGGAAATGAATATACATTGGTATGTTTTAAATGAATATAAAATGTTTAAATTATGTATCATTTAAAACTGTTCCACTTTGAAACTGAGGCCGATTAACCAGCATGAGGTCAGTTCAGGTCCTTTATTGTCCCTAACTGTCCCTGGCCATGGGACAGCCAAGACATCACACATTCTTTGCCTTGAGTCATCAGTAAACATTCTGGCCTTGATATCTTTATTTTCCTGGGCTAGAATCTGGCTTCCCTGATTTACAACAGTCTCCACTAACCTTCTGCCAAAAAATCTCCTATCCAGCCTGAATTGTCTCAGCTGCCTTCCGTAACACTGCGATTTCATTGTAACTTGTGACACATGTCAGGATCAAGACTGTTTCCTCTGTCTCATCCTGTCTGTTGAATGAGTAGTGAGAAATTGAGTACATCTGAGCTTTTTGGGTATATTTCCTCTGCTAGGTACCAAGAGAGTCATAATCAATACAGCACCAGATGCAAGCGAGCAAACCCTCAACCAAGAGACTGAGCCTGCTGCCTGCTGCCTGCTGCCTGTGGATGGTTCAGCTCCTTGGAATAATTAAAACAGGCAATTTGATCGCAGATGCCTTTCTCTTGTTAATCATCAGGTCATTAGCCTTAATAAGATCAATCTGTGATTAGATTCACTGTATCCCAATCCAATGAAATGGAGCAGAGAGGAAATCAAATTTCAGTTCATGTTCCATTTATCTCTAACCTTCATCTCATGCCACAAAGCGCAATTGGTCTTGGGAGGTTATAGATGCACTATCTTGGGGCCTCAATGATCAAAGATTCAGGAGACTGGCAGTAAAAGGGGGGCATATAGAGGAATAATAAGGACGTTTTTAGGCTTTTGCCCTTATTCCTGGGACACAGAACCAGGGTTGGCTGAATTACTGGGGATTTGACGCATTTCTTACTATCATTACTGTCCTCTACAGGGATGTGGGATGTGGGTAGAAATTAGCATTGCTGTTATGGTGCTAAGGGAGGTGTATTTCGCCCACATTTCAAGGATTGCCTCAAAACCCTAAGCAAACCTGGACTGTCTGGTTTCCCGGTGAACTATCCAGAATCGGCAGACCCATCGAGACAGGAAGTAGATCAGTGGTTGCCAAAATCTGGGGGAAAGGGAAGTCATAACAGGTGACATTTAATTATTTGGGAGCTTCTTTTTAGGGTGATAAAAATATTCTGGATTTAGTGGTGATAGTTGAACAACTTTGTAAAAATACTAAAAAGCACTGAATTGTATACTTTAAAATGACAACTTTTATGTATATGAATTAAATAAACCTCAATTTGAGAAAAACATTTCAAAGTCAAAAACATCATGCTGATCAGACTACAACAGACCAATTGGATCAGAACACCTGGGGCATCAAACCAGGGGAGAGAGGTCCCTCTGCTCCCACATTGACTTTCTGTATCACGTGGAAAGCCATGAGATCATAAAAGGTGAGAAGTGAAAGGACTTTGTGACACTTATGTTCAAGCCTTAACCTAGCAGCACCCCCTTTAAAATGCAACCGGAGAACCGTTGGGGGCATCTTAAACACCAGAGACAGGCCAGTTCACAATCAAGTCGCTATACTCCATGTGCATCATGGTCAATGTCATCACGGGCAAAGGGCCTCCTGCCTTCCCAATGACCTGTATTTGTGTGTATGTCTTTTCTTACTCATCTGTCTGCCAAAAGTTTTATCCTGATCTTTGGACATTCAAGCCTATCCTCCCGCATGCGGTTTGGGTTCTAGCCGCAGTAATTCTTGCCTAAATTAGTAATAATACTACTGAACAATTTTGATCTGTAGACACAGTTCTTGTGGTCTCTATTTTGAAACATACAATACTCAACTGTTTTTCTGATAATTGGATCATTGCTTATCTGACCTCAGAAATATGTTAAAATTTGACTTTATGCGACCTACCTTAACCTCTTCATATCTAACTTAGAAACAATAGTGTGCCTGCCTGGATCCCATAGCTCCACATGCAATAAATAGATTGCCTGACATAGAAGGCTTTGATGTGCTCAATAACACAAATACTGTTAAGAAAAATAGAAGCTGTTATTTTTCTACTTATTGTAACCTAAATCTGCTCTACAGAGAAGGAAAAACAATATATTGAGGGTGGTAAGAGAGATGATAAATGTAAGTGGTTTGTATTTTCTAAAGAATAAGGCTAAGGAGAAAGATGATTGGCATCTCTAAATTAATGAAGTTGATGGAAATAGGGAAGAAGAATCCTTTTGATACTCAACAGAGGCAAAACTTATCACTCAAAAGAGTGTATGGTACAGTTTTACACTTCAGGGAGAAACTCATGAAAAAAAATCTGAAACGGTTTACAGGTATGATGTATCTAGTTCATGAATAAATTTATTCAGAATACCACCTGTATGTATGTTATTTTTACATACCTACTAATACACTTTTGCTTTGGGCCATTCCTGTCTATTCAACATAAGTTTTCAAACATTTCTGCATGATTGTGAGAGCAGAGAGGGAAAGGGCGGACCCCTTGTATGTTGACAATTGTTTGTACAGCGCTTTGCAACATTTCATTGGCAGTGTTGCCAGTAATCGGGCAATTCCTCAGCAATGATTTAGCCAACAATGGATTTAAGATAATATGACATTTATATTTGTTCACTACAACTGAAAACCCAGTATCAGTATAAAAATAGATACAAAGTTTAACATCAGTCCTGTTACACCAGAGCGGTTGACGGCAGTCATCTCCGCGTCTGCCCGTGAGCCAGGTCTGTGCCGGAAAGGCCTTTCTGGCGGAGCACTGAGAAAGCACTGACTCAGTGTGCGGGCTGGAGCCCAGGACCTAAAACTGCTCTTGGAAAATCAGTTTAAAAGGCCATGTGGTTGCATACATATCTCATCGAGACTACACAAAATTTAAAGGAGAGTGAAAATTTAAAATACATTTAGTTTCAGGCTTGCAAGACATGGTTCAGCAAGTGAAAATCTCATTGAGTCTATGTAGCTGGATCTTGTTGGGGAGTCTGCGTCTTGAATAAGACAGAACAAACTTACTAAGAAGGATTATGTACTAGTCTGCATTTTTATCATTTATCTATCTGGGTTCTTTTGGAAGTTGATCGCCATTAGAAATTTTATTTACTATATGTTTAAATAAATATATAATGCCCCTTTATTGAATTTTTCCCTTAATCTTCTCAATGAGAGTTTTTTCTTGTGAGTTTGGGTTAGGGTTAGGGTTAGGGTTAGGGTTAGGGTTAGGGTTAGGGTTAGGTTTGCAAGGGAATTCTGTTCAGCAAACTGTAAACCTTTCTTTTCAAATCTCAGATGAGAGATGGAGTCCCTTTGGGAAGATAAGGAAAGCGCCAGGTCTGAGCTCAGCCTGGAACTTTGCAGTGGCGAGAACTCTTAGATATCATCTGGTCTATAGCGTTATTCTTTGGCACTTCCTTTTTTAAATCCCACTCTCTCTGATATTTCTTTTAAATCATGATTTATATAGACAATAATTGAAACTGTTTTACAGGACAGCATTTGGGATCACAGAAGAATTCGAAAGAACTTGGTGTGTTATAGGAAAGAGACCTTTGAGACCTTTGACCTATTCCCTGTGGGGAATAGCCCTTTGAAGTTGTTTAGAAGGATAACAAGCCCTTCCAAAGAGCATGTCTGGGTGACTCTGTAAGAAGCAAATTGTCTTATCCAGATTCGGGGCTACAGATGTCCTTTTGGCCGTGCTTGCCCCTGACAGGCCCGAATCAGAGGACAATGGCAGTTGAACAAGCACAGGCTCCTATGCAGATGCCTCCCATGCTTTGATAATGTCCTCTCTGCCCAGCCACATGCAGGAGCAACCCATGCATCTGCCCGTATGCGTGTACTACCCCCTTTTAGGCAACGCAGAGATGGCTCATGATTCCATAAAATACCTTCCCCTTTAATTGTTGATATTTGGATGATGTACCATGACTTACAGATAACATGACAGACTATCAAATGTATCTATTTTGTCTCTCTTTCAAACCATGTTTAAATGATATTGAAAGACTAAAACTTGATATTAAATGAAACTATACTCAGAGACAAAGAGAGAGGACAACAGATAAAAGATTTGAACACATTTTGGGGGGAAAAACACAGTGAACAGGCGAACAGGGCTGGCGTCATAGACGGGAGGAAACTATGACCTAGGTGTCTGCCGAGGAAGATTACAATGACAAGTAACATGTTGATTCTGTAGATTCCTGGGAACTCTCAGAAGTGGAGGTGCAGCACTGGGAGGGGGAGTTAGAGAGGAAATGATGCTTTCTGGTATAAGCTTTGAAATATGATTTAATCTTTTATATCATGTACATGAATTGTTCTAATTTAAAAAACAAAACAACTCGGAACTTCTGAGAAATGGTTCTCTATCATGTGAATGCGAGACTCAGATATCGATTCTTTCCTTCTTGTGTATACATCGTCCAACCTCTGAAAAAGCTCTTTTTGGGGAACAAATTGGAATGCAGATTAACTGGGATGGAGATTCAGTGCGATTTTTCCTTTTGTATTAAACTAAATTGATTCTTCAAATGTCCTTTCCACTGAGCAGACAGTTCTCTGGCTATTCAATCTGAAGCCCACGGTCGTTCTATCTCTGCAGCTCTGTCATTCAGTGCACCCCGCCACTCCCAAGTCAAAGGGGACACGCTGCCACTTCATCCAGTGCCTTCCTCCCCCTCTACACACCTTTTGGAGCAGGAAGGTGTGTGGTCTGGTTCTTTTTTTGACTCAGAGGCCCTGGTCTATGTCACTGGGCATATACAGAGCTCCCAGCTTTCAGTCTGACTGCAGCATCTCTATTTTAATTTCTCCCCAGCTGTGTGACTGGATGAAACACAGATGGGAAGTAGAGCTGTGGGAAATCAGAAGAGTTGAAAAGTGAGTTGAAAACCCAATGAAGCTTTAACAAGAGCGGAGTCGCTCTGAGAGTTCTAAGCTCCCAAAATGGGTGGGATTCTGTGGCTTTCTTACTTCTTTTCCTATACTGTGGGGTGTAGCTGGGTCTTAAGGTATCCTGGAGAGGAAGGTGGGTTACTGGAGATGGCTGGAGAAGGATCCTGTTCTTCAAATATTTTGCTCGCTTTAGATTTGCTCCAGCAGACAGATTCTTCTCTGATTAAGGTGACCATGTGTTTATCATCCAGCCAGACACTTTTAAGGATCTAAGGCACGTAATAGTAAACAAACAAGTCAGGTATGACCCAGGACTCTTCGGGCAAACTGGAATGTTTCCTGGTTTGCATTCTTCCCAAGTCCGTGAACTAGGACACATGGGTACTTACTGAACTTGTATTTTGTGTCTTGACTTCATTCCTACCCTCCCGTCTGATAGGACTCTTTTTTAGACTCATCATTCAGTAGTAAGATGCCTGTTTGTCATGGCCCTAGACCCTGACACCCTGGTACTCCCGTCTGAATGGTAAACCTTCCCCTGTTCCTACAGACCAAACTGTCACTGAGGAGGATCAAATATCAAAGACCAGGCCCTGGGTGTAAATTTTTAACAGTCGACTCTCTCCCCTCTTCTCTAAGATTGCTAATGCCTTTGAACATTTGAACAATATTTCAGGCCATTATAGTATAAGAAAATTATTCCCAATCCTTGTTTTTCATCTCTCATTATGCTTTTAGATGCTACAAATGCCTCTATTCTCTGCATAAAATTAAATTTAATTCATTCCAATTAAAATCATATTATATGTACCACATTTAGAATGGTAGGAGGTATGGTAGTACCACAGACACTGTTTGAAAACTGCATTCTGTTGGTAGTCCTGCTAACTTTTTAAACTAAGTACAACCCAATTTAATTCCTATAGATACAGACAATGATATAAATATATAATTATATATAAAATTATACCTAGAGAAGCTATTTAGTTCAGATGTTTAGGTATAGAACAAAAATATGGTAAAAAGTGATAGCACCTACTTTCTAGAAGAACTGCATACATTATTTTGTTTACTAAAGTATATTTTATATACAGTTAGTATGAACATTGAGCAGTGGTGTTCTGTATCAATTCTCAGTTCTGCATTTCTCTGTCCTGATCCAGTTTGTTATACTTTCTCCATGTGTTTTTTCTACACTTCACGCCTTTGCCTGCCTTATGCTCACTGTGCTGGAGTAGGAGCAGCGTTGCTGATGCATGGTCTCATTTTCTTTACAGAAAAACTTTTGTTTCTATATCTGTACCTTTACAAGTTCCTATTAAGTACAGTCTTTATCAAGTGATTTATAGGGTTCTGTTCCCTCTAGTATGCTGTGCAAAACCAGAGTCATGAACAGGCTAGGTGGAATCCAATGCACAAACTGAACTAACAAGGAAAATGAGGACAGCCTCGTAGATGGAGATCAGGGTGACAGCTAGTGGGGGTGAGGGTGAAGTTAGGACATGGAAGGATTGAGCAAAAAGGAAAAAGGACTCAGGGACATGGACAACAGTGTGGTGACTGCTGGGGGAGGGGGTACAAGTGACTAAAAGACAATGTAAAAAAATACAATAAAGATTAAATTTAAAAAGAAAAGAAGCGGCACAGGAAGTAACAGAGGTTAATACCAGAAATCCAAAACAAACCACTGGAGAAACTCAATTCCATTTTCTCAACATGCTCAGCCGCAAACAATGGAACAGTGCCTCAGTGAATTGTAAAGAATTAACCGATCACAACTTTTACAATTTGACCTGGACTTCACAAATGAATGAATCAATTCAGCTGTCAACCTTGTTTTCATGACAAAGGAATTCATTGTTCTCTCATCAAGCCTTCTCTCCAAATAGAACCATTGACCTTTCACCATGTATGCATCTCAATTCCCAACCTTCTTGTCTTTGTGAATAATACTCTCCTGTGCTCAGTTTCCCCTGCATCTACATTTCTAAGCTCTATCCTTAGGTCAGGAACTAACACAATGTAGCTCTTCCATGGATCACTACCCAGTCTACTCAGCTGGAAATTCTAGAGTTTCTTCCCATAGTCAGTTACGTGTTTTATATTGAGGAATATGAGAGAGGGATCCCATCTTTCACTGGCACTTCTCCCTTCTGGTCCAGACGGAGAAAGTATAAAATATAAAAAAATTAAAAAAAAAAAGAAAGAAAAGAAAGAAGCCCACCTTTTTTTGAGTTTCTAAAAACATAGGTTAGGAAATCCAAATCTATTAATTAGGGATTTCCAGGGCAAATTCTAATCCAGCATTTTTTTTTTTTTCCTTTATTTCCTTGGATCCCAACTGATTGGCTGATTCCACTTTTATTCACATTTTTTTTCTGAACTGGCAGAATAATTTATCTGTAAACCTTCTGTGGTAGCAATATTTTTAAGACAACATATTATCCTTGGTTAGTACTAATTCCCAGTTGTTTGACAAGGATCTTAACAAGAACAAAGTTGTAAGATTCAGATTGTAGAGCTTTTTATATTGTTTAGTGAGAATATTCTGTCAACCTCTAAAGTAATATCCCTATTAATAAATAAGGAGATAGCTAGTCTTAATCATTCATAATTCCTCTGAGTTATAGATGCTATATATGTGATTAAATAGAGCATTTAAAGAATTTATCCTAGCCTGGCTGGTGTAGCTCAATGGATTGAGCACAGGCTGAGAACCAAGGGGTCGCTGGTTCGATTCCCAGTTAGGGCACGTGTCTGAGTTGCAGGCCAGATCCCCAATGGGGGCCACATGAGAGGCAACCATACATTGATGTTTCTCTCCCTCTCTTTCTTCCTCCCTTTCCTTCTGTCTAAAAATAAATTTAAAAAATTCTTTAAAAAATAATTTATCCTGTAAATTACTTTAAGAACTGATAGGAAACATTAGATTCATGGGGTTTAAGAGAGAGTAGACATCTTCCTGAAGACAAGAATTTTGCTTTGTATTGTGTTTAATAGAGATATATCAGACTTACCGACACACATCAGCTGCATTGGTGATTTCCCCAGTGTGGGTTTGGTATCAGTATCATCTGGGAATCAGTGAGGAATGAGAACTCTGAGCCCAGCAGCCTGTGTCGAGAAGCCCTCCAGGTGATGCTGACGCAGGCTCACGTTTCTGAGCCACTGGTCTGCACCAGGAGCTTGCTAAATGCTGGAGTTTCTGATAATAATGCCGTATCAGCTTGCAGATGTGTGCCCCTTCAGCCTGACTCATATTCCTTCATAGTGCCCATATATTATGGTCAGTTTATTTAATTTTAATTTTAGTTTCAGAACTTTAGTTTCATTTTACAGAATAATGGACAATTACATAAAAATGTGCATCCAATATGTTCGCAGAATTTGAAATTTGTTTCTGTATAGTTTTTTTAAATAATTAACAATTAAATAAAAACATTTCCAAATCGGTGCTTCTTTGTGTACAATAATGCTATTTATCCGATATTCCTCTTTTCTGTGTTTTCTCATGTGAATATTTAAATTCTATAACCAGCTTAAAATCCATCAAATAACATTTTGACTAACATTTTTTTGTCTTGTTTGTTGATAAACTGATATGATGTGCTCTGTGTAGTTCACTCATCTCATAAAGACAATCCTTATAATAAAATGTGTCATTGCACAAATGTGAGAATGAAAATATCTACTTTAAAAATTAAAAAAAATGAAATTAATGAAAGATCACACTTTACTACAAAATAATTATATTAACCACCCTGTCAAATGTAATTTTATCACTGCCTGATTGAAATTGGCTCATGTTTATTCTGTCACTGGGAACCACTCAACAAAACCCGTGTTTGCTAATGTAGGTTTTCAGTGTCAAAAACACGCAGTTCACACAGTGCCAGTGCCCAGATTCCCAGAGGCACGTGCAGCCTGCGTTATTCTAACAGAAGGGGTCTTTGCCACTCTGTTTTGCCCCTTGAAAGAAGAAATCTATGCCTAAATAAGTGTTAAACTAGAATCCTAACATTTTCTCTCCCATGGGAAAATAAAAGAAATTTTCAAAAGAAGCTAGACATATTCATTAGCTATGCATGTGTGCAGAATGTGATTATCCTCTGCAGAAAAATCTCTTATGGAATAGATATCAATAAGTAGTTTAAATATGTTAATATTAAGTGGTCAGTGACATAAATGCACCTATAAAATATCTAATAAAGTACAAGCGCTAAAGTCATCAAATGGAAAGAAATTACATTTGACCAAAGCATAAGGTTGGATAGAAATCTACCACATTCAATAATGTCACTAATTTGTAAGGAAAATGGTGATAAATGCTGTTTTATAAACAAAACAGAACAAACCCAAACACTAATGCTTGAGTTTCATCAGCTAAGACAATCACTCTCGGAATTCCTGCAATCACTGGGACTGCCTTCTCACTTTTCCCAGAAGGTTTAATGGAGACAGACTTTTCAGAAGTGATACAAT
>PVJI01027910.1:6464-17210 GCA_004026765.1 Micronycteris hirsuta
TTGGTATTCTTTCTATTAGAAGCCTGCAAAGGCTGTAAAGTCCATGCAAATTCAGGACAAAGGAGGCACTGGGTCTCCATCCTCCCCCCCAGAGTGTGTTGCAAACTGGGTGCGGATGAAAGTGGAGACTCAAAGCCGAGTCTCAAAGTGGAGACTCTTCATCAGCTGATAAAAATAGTCTCAGGCGTTCACTTCTAAACTTAGGTCCGTGCCGGTTTATTTTTAGAGTCTTAGTGATAAAAGTTTCTGCTAACGGTGGGACATGAGAGATAAACATGAGGGAGAGCAGAGTATAGTTACTCAGAAGATGAAAAGAACCTGTTGAACTAGTTACTGAGCCGTTCACGTCACGTCACTTGTAAGTGACGGGAAGGGCAGAACCGTGAGCGTGGGAGGACGGTGTCAGTGTGCTCGTGGGACAAATCGCTGTACTGTCCCAGGAACATCTCAGGAACGGACGCTGGCCGAGCACCAGGGAGCTCTCGGGGTGTCCGTCTTCGCTGCCCCGATGAGGGGTTCACGCCACCTTGCAGTGCTGACGGGCTCTCTGTGTCGTTCTCGTTCCTGAAAGCTGCTTTTCCGACACCCCGCGGGGCGCCGGACCCTAGGAGAGAGCGCCCCTCGTGCGTTTCAGCCCGTCCTTTCCTGCCCGGAGCCTCTGCTTGCCCTTGTCCCTCCTTCCCCGAAATCACGCGCCAGTGTCGTTGTTGCGTTACTCAGCTCTTGCTGTCGGCGTGCAGGCCGGTCTCCGAGTCTCCCAACCCAACTCACGCGACGTCACGTCCCCCAGCTGCCGCTTCCCTTCAGAGGAAACACCTTTGAGGGGGTTTCTGCTCCCTCTTCTCCCCCACTTCTGCCTCGAAGTCGCCTCTGGGGCGGCTGCCTGGTCGCTCCTCTGACAGCCGGGGACTCCCACTGCCAGGCCCGGCGGCCGCTGCTCTCAGCCTCAGGGCGCCGGGCCACCTCTGCCTGGCCACACGCGGCCTTCGCCGCAGGGCTCAGCCCCACCCTCTTGACTCTGGTGTGTCACTGCGCCTTCTCGTGGTCCCACCCCTACATAACGCCGTCACCAGGGGCTCAGTACTCACACCTCCTTCTCTCCCTTCCCTAAGTCATGTCATCTCGTCACCTGGCTTCAGGCCTTGTCCGTAGGGTGACTGGTCTCAGCCTCGTGTCTCTGCCCAGGGCTCTCTGCCGACACCCACACTCGCATCCCCGCCTGCCCCTGCACATCCCCACCTGGATGTCCCCTCATGTCCCAAACTTCAAATTTTCCCAAACCAAACACCTGTTTCCTTCCTCATCCACCCCATCCCACCTGCTCAACCTGCTCTTCTCTCGGTGTTTCCATCTCAGAAAGTGGGGGCTCCCATTCCCCACGTGCTCAGGCCAAAAACCCGGGAGCGCTACTTACCTGCTCTAATTATTTCTACCGAAAAGAACCAGATCAGGCTGCTGACCTCTCCCGGGGACCGTCACAGCCCTCGGCTCACCTCACTGTCCCCCTCGTGTCCCCCCACGGTCTGGGCTACACCCAGCAGCCCAAGCCATGTCCTCAAACCGCCACCTTCAGCGGTTTCCCACGTCACTCGGAGCAAAGACAAGTCACAGTCTGCGGGCGCTCGGGGACCCGACCCCTGGCTCCCTCCCAATGCCGTCTACTGCCACCGTCCTGCTCTTTGGCCACCTGCAGCCACACTGTCCTCCTCGCTGGGCTGCAGGATGCCCAGCAAACTGCTGCCACCCCCTCGGCAGGTCCTCTTCCCTGCGCGGAACACACCCGTCTGTTCCCAGGGTCCACATGGGCAGGGCCGCTTGCGGGGCCATCCCTGCGCCCACTCGTCTTCCTTGTCCCTCTGTGCACTTATCACTGCCGAAGCGCACGTGCAGATGTCCCCGGTGACCTCGGTCTGTCAGGCTCCCGGTTCCGATGATGACTGGGAACGTTAGGGAGATCCGTTATTCTCAGGGCCGGGGTTCCTGAGTTTCAGGTAGAAGTTAGCAGAAGTTACGATAAGAAGGGAATTATCCAAAATGTTCCCATATCTGCTTGTTTCTTGGATTCGGACGGTGAGCGTTTGGGTGGTAAGGAGTGAATGGCAAGGCACTGGTGTTTCAGCTGCGCATCTGTCTCCGCCCTCCGAGCGAAGGCTGCTCCGTTTCCGTTGTATCTTCTCCTTTCCCGTCGTATCCCCAAGGCCTGCAGTGGATAGTGAGTGCTTAGTACCTACTCGTTGAATGAATAAATGTTTTTCTCTCCACTTTCTCTCCTAAATTCATTAAAACATCAGGAAAGAAAGGAAGAAATCAAACACAAAGAGGCGGTAGAAGAGGCGACAGCAGACAGGGGAGGGGCAGATTTAGAAGGCGGAGAACGGTGGGCGCCCGGGTCCGGGCAGGAATGTGTGTGAGCGCCCTCAGGAACGGGCCGCCCGCACAGGAGGCCCGTCCAAGCCCGTGGCCCCTGGGGCCCCCGCATCTGGAGGCGTGCGAGTGACTCTGGGGGCGAGGAGAAGGCTCGAATGGGAGCGTTCCTTACAGCCTTTGATCAGGACGAGCTAGGCTTACCCCCCCCCTTCCCTGCCCAGCCGAGCACGAGAGGAGAAAGTGCGCCCTGGCCGGAGGGTCGGCCCTTACACCAAAAGGTTGCCAGTTCAATCCCTGGTTGGGGTGCACAGAGGAGGCAACTGATCCATGTTTCTCTCTCACATCAATGTTTCTTTCTTTCAACCTCTCTCTCTCTCTCCCTTGCGCCCTCCCTCTCTCAAATCAATAAGCGTGTCCTCGGGTGAGGATTGAAAAAACAAACAGACCCCTAGCACCCAGAGGGCTCTCTCATCTTCCTGCCACTGCTCTCTCCCCGCAGAGACACCCACTGTTCTAACCTCTGACCCCAAAGGGTCGTTTGCCTGTTTTTTTATCGTGACGCAAACGGAACCCACAGAGCGTAATCTTCTGTGTCTGGCTTCCTTCAGGCCACGTTCACACGGGCCCTGTGGTTGGGCGTGTCTGTAGTCCAGCCACTCCCGCGGTGTGTCGCTGTGTGGCTGAGCCACAGCCCCTTCGCCTTTGCTGGCCAGGGACGCCTGAGTCACGGCGTCTCCAGGCTTCGACTGGCGTCGCTCCGGCGCTGTCTTCTTCCTCGCCCGCGTCTGTCAGTGAGCATGTGGCCGCTTCCTCGTGAGCAGAAGCCCAGGAGCAGGTTTGCTGGGCAGAGGGCGTGCGTGTGTTCTGCTGCACGGGAACGACGGTGCGCATCCCGTCCCCTCCAGCGGTGTCCACGTGCGCATCCTGCCGGCGGGTGTTCACCACACGGGTCTGTTCTGTCTCGTCCTCCAGCCTGGCGGCTGGGGGCGGGGCGGCGTGTGGTTTCCGTCTGCGTTGTGTATTCACGGACAGCTTGGATTACCTCCTCTGTTCAGTGCCTCTTCAAGTCTTTTGCCCAATTTTCTATTTTTTAAATCGATTTCCAAGCATTCTTTGTACATTCTAGATACACATTCTTTGTCAGACTAAAGCATTACAACTATCTCCCCACTCCCCACCCTCACGCGTCCATTCTTCCTCCGCGTGCCTCTCGAAGGTCCGAGTGGCAGCTGCAAACCGGCGAAGTCGGGGGCTTCTTGAAGACCCCAGTGCCGGGAGTCTGAGTGCCGCCATTCCCCACGTCCTGTGGTCAGCGGCCTCCGCGCGGCCTGTGGCCTCTCAAAGCTGGCGGAGGCCCTGGTCAGTGGCAGCCGGTGGGTCTCGTTTGGGGTTTCTTGTTCTTTGCTGTTGTTGTTGTTTTGTCTTTATCCATTCGGCCGCTCTGTGCCTTTCGTTTGGAGAATTTAGTCTTTTTACATTTCAACTAATCATTGGTACGTATGGACTTGTTCATTGATTTCTGGTCGTCTTATGATTCTTTTTGTGATTTGATGACTTTGAGTTCTTACTAAAAGGTTTTTCAGTTGTTTCTCTAAAAAGAATGTCTGCAAATAATGTCGTATGTAAGTAATAACTTCGCCGTCTCCCCAAAGTCGGTGCCTCTGCTGTAATCCTGAGAGTGTGATGCTGACCCCGAGATGCCGTCGTCGTCACTGTTCTTATTTGAAAGCCACTCTGTGCTCACTGCAGCGCCTTTAGAGACGGTGGGGAAGTGGGTGATGTGAAGGACACCCCGTCAGCCAGAGACGACCACTCGCTGTACATTTGAACACACCCCCCGCCCCCGTCTTCCCCTGTGCACTCGCAGTTCCTGCCCCTAGAACGCGACTTCTCACACTCCGCCTGTCCCCAAGCAGCTCCTGCACTGGCCACTTTCTCCCCTGCAGACATGTATTTCCAGCATCTTCAAGCGATGCTGTTTAGATTAGCCACTAAAAATGTCAAGTGACCGATTCTTCCTCCCATGATTCCTTTCCTGAAGGTGCTTTTCTGCAAATTAAAGTATTAGAAGAGGAGGATCGATAGAGTCGCACAGGCCCTAAACTTGAACCCCGCTCTGCCACATGCTGGCTGGGCGACCGCAGGCGAAAGTCACTGATACAGGGCAGGGCAAAAGCAGGATCCCACCGTTCGCACGGCAGATAGCGCAGCAGTTCACAAAGAATGGCAGAGAATGGACTCTGTGTCGCAGGAACTCACCGCTGTGACTCGCGCCCCGCCTGGCCACGAGCTGGCTCGGGCCGCAGACGGGAGTGACTGATGCGAAGCCCTCCCCCACCCCCCCCCACCCCCCCCCGCAGAGCGGTTGCTGCCTGCGGTTGCTGCCTGGTTCCTCCTCGTCCCTCTCCCAGCACGCTGCTCGCGTCGAGTGCCAGCCTCAAGGAGCTTTGTGAGATGTTTCGAAATTCTTCGTCCCTGGACAAACAGAGAGACTGGTTTTTAGGGATCGCTTGTGGCAGCGTGTATTCGTGTTCTAGCTGTCAGTTTTAATGTGGTTTCCCTTCTCTTTTTCTCCTAGAGATAAGATTTCAGTTTCCACAGTTGACTGGAGTGCTTACCCTTGCTTTCTTTATTCATAATTGTGTTATCACACTCTTAAAGAACAACAAGAACCAAGAGAACAATGTGAGTAATTATCTGAGGAATTGATTTTTGTTACTGCAACTTAATTTTTAAATTTAAACCATAGAACAGTGGTCGGCAAACCTTTTCCGTAAAGGTTCTGAGGGTAAACATTTTACGCTTTGCGGGACCTTGGTCTCTGACGGCTGCCAGGGCCACCGCGGTGGCACTCAGTAGCCACAGACAATGTGCAAACAAGCGGTGGTGGCCGTGCTTCCGGAGGACTTTATTTACTGCAGCAAAGAGCGGGCCGGATCTCACCCGCGGGCCACGGTTTCCCAACTCCGACTTGAGCAATCACTAAGAAATGCAGAGGGATGGCTCATAGCCAATGGTGGCGATAAAATCTTTAAAAATGCCCATGTCATCCTAAAAGACAGGAAAAGGGAAACCAAGAATAGATGGGACAAGTAGAAAACAAATAGCAAGATAGTAGCTTTAAACCAAATAACACTGATAATTGCCTTAAATAAAATGGTCTAAATACTGCAATTGAAAGATAGAGATTGTCAGACTGATTTTAAAGATGAAACCCAACTACAGCTCATGCTGTCTATAAGAAACTTACTTTAAATATAAAGATATTTCATAAAGGCACCAAACACAAGGAAGGTAGAATAGTTATTTTAATACCAAGGTCAACTTCAGAACGAGTAGCATCGCCAAAACAGAGAGGCACATTACATAATGGTCTTTAGGGACTGAGTCATCAAGAAGATACAATAATCCTAGATTTCTGTGCACCCAATGAAAGAGCCTCCAAATAACTGCCAAGGCTGAAAGGAGAAGTAGATAAATCCACACTTATAATTGGAGATCATGATCCCTCCCTTAATAATTGATAGAACAAATAGGAAATAAGGAAGGATGTAGAAAATATGAAAAACACTGCCAACCTACTTGATCTAATTGGCATTGATAAAAGTCTTCTCTCCGACACCAGCAGGATGGATATTCGTTTCAGGTGCACAGAGGCATTTACCAAGATCAACCATATATTGAACAAGTCTCAATAAATTTACAAGGTTTGAATTCATACCAAGTATTACTTTGACTACAGTGAAGTTAGACATCGATGAGAGAATAGAAATTTTGGAAGTTGACACATATGTGGAAATTAAACAACGTATTCTTAAATAGCTAATGGGGAAAAGAAGAAATTACAAGGGAAAAAAGGAAATACTTTAAGGTGATTGAAAATGAAGACAAAACACATCAGAATTTATAGGATGCAGCTAACGCAGTACTTAGAGGGACATGTATAGCCGTGAACACCTGTGTCAAAAAGGATTTCAGATCAGTAATGTAGCCTTCCACCTTAAGACAGTGGAAGAGAAGAGCAAACTAAACCGCAGGCCAGCAGGTGTCAGCCAGCTCCTTGGGCCCGTGTGGAGCTTGCCCTCAATCTGAGAGCTTGTAACCAGGCAGGCAAGTCGTGGGGAAGCTGGAACGGAGGTGCCACGGTTGTTAGTGACACGCCAAGCAAGGAAGTGCCCACTGTGGCTGGGGACTCCGAGGGGGTTTCAGGTGATGTTTGGCAGAGCCATTAAGAAGGCAAAACAAACCTTACTAGGTAGCAGGAAACTAGCTCTCAAGTTAGGCCAAAAAGGTACGTTTTTTCTCTTAACTGGTAACATACGCATGGCACCTGACCTCTGAATGGAGTTGGAATTGAGTCCATCTGGATTTTCCAAATTTCCTAACTTGGTGACCTTCAAATTTCAGTTTCTTCCTGTGAAATAGTCAGTCTTAGAGCCTTCAGCACGCGGACTTCTTCCCCTGGTGCCCCCAAGGCCAGGTCCTTTCACTTGGGTGACAAGTTGAGACCCATGTCCTTTGTGTCTCCGGTCACGTCAGCACACACCTGCCGGGGTTTCGTGTCATGGCTGCCTAGTGTCATGTCATCCGATGTCTCCTGCCCCACCTGCTCCTGTGAGCGCACACGGCCCGTGGCGGCCGGGGCAGAGCCCGGGTCAGGCTCTGCACAGCTGCGGCCACGGTTTCCCCTGGTGTCCCAGCATTGTCACTGTCCCGTCCAGCCATGCAGAGAGGACCATGCGCCCCTAAAATTCTGAAATGGAAACGCTTCTCTGGCAGGAGGGGAATCGATCTGATTCGCCCTGAGTCAGAAACTGCGCAGGCCTCTTGTTTTGTTTTGCCGATCTTTATTTAGTCTGAGAGCCTGCTTCGTTCTTTAAAAACAAGTCGCAATGCTTCGCGTCTTAATTCATGTATCTTCTGCTTCTTGCTATGAAGCTGTGTAGTTTAGGTGCCATCCATCGGCAGAGGCTTTACGTAGGTGTCTGGGGTGGGTCAGTGTGGTCGATTTCCTCAGTACTCTGAGTCCAGTCCCACTGGAGAGGATTTTCACTGTGAATGGGACGCAGGACAGATGAGAAACCAGATCTGAGACGTAGAATGTGCTCTTGACCCTTTGCACCACTGGCTCTGAGCAGACATTCCTGTCACTCTCTGCGACCAGCCCTGCAGGCCCATCTGTGCTCACGCCAGACGCAGGGGACAGACCTCCACGGTGGGACTCTCGACACAGTACACTTCAGATCATCACTTGTGCCTCTTCCCAAATATTTATTTTTACTTGGAGCCTTGCATTCTAAAAGATAGCCTTTCCTCCCAGTTTCCACTGCGTGGGCTTGAAGAGGCTGCATGTCCTGGCCGGGCACAATGACAGCTGGTGAGAGTAGCAAAGCCCACGTGTGTGCGTGCTGTGCGGGGGCGGCACGTGGCCCGGGACCCTGCTAAACCTCGGCTGCTTCTGCGTCGAAACGGCCTTTCTGCTCCTCGGAGTACTTTCAGGTGGAGACAGAGACGCAGCTCTTGGCCGCACTCCCCTGGAGGTGCGCCCGCTCTCCCGTGCAGCGGAACGGTGCCGCTAGCACTCCTCTGGCCTCTTCGAGGGTGTTCGTTGTGCCCGCCGTTACCCGTAGCCTGTTTCCTCCGACTGTTCTCGACGGCTGTTTGTCAGCCGTGACACCGTGCGTGAGGGCTTCTCCCACATGGCAGCTAAGGGTGCGCGGTTTGGGGCCAGAGAGACGCGGGCTGGCCGTGGCCTTCACCAGCTGCTCACGTGGGAGCACCGACGAGCTCTGGGGCCTCACCGCACTGGCCCCTGTCTGCGAAACGAAGGACGCCGTGGTGCCCGCGCTCACTGGGGTGAGCGTGCGTGACCGTGCTTGTTAGCACAGAGCCAAGCACCTGGACACGCCTCACGGTCGCAGCCGACACAGTTGGTGCTTATCACCACCCACCCCACTGTGGTGAATGGGTCCCTACTGTGTGCCAGAGTCCCAGAGACATACAGATGGGAAAGGCACAGCAGCCCCTGTCTCCAGGGTCTCCCATCCCAGTGGTGTGGCCCAGCCTCGACGCCGAGTGATGGAAATGGGAACGCGACCTAAGAACTATTAACCCTGGCTGCTTTGTGGGCGTCAGGGACATTCTATTTCCACTGGAGAGCTCCCCTGCTGGGCCACCTCGCACACCCGCCCTTCCGTCTGCATCGGCTTCCCCCCAAGCTTGCCGAGGAGCTCACCTCTGCCGGAAGCCTGGCCCAGACGATGCGGTGACCGGGGTGCACAGGGCAAAGACCGTCCCTCAGGCGGCAGCCCTCTCTGATGCAGCTGCGCGGCCCCCAAGGCTTTGCACTTTACGAGACCACCGTGTTCTGGAATGGCGTTGACCAGGCTGCAGGGGGATGGATGGCTTCGAAGCATCGTAATGAGGACAGGAAAAGGAGAGTCGTGTGGTTCGTTTCTGTTTGTCCCAGCAAACCCGCGAGGCGATGTCAGGGGTGGCTGAAGTCTGTCGGAGGGGAGCCTAGAGCATCATGAACTTTGAAGCCCCTGGGGGTGGGGCCGGCCTCTCCTTCCTCAGCCCTGAGCACCTAGAAGCGCTGTGAGACCGAACCCCCCTACCTCACCCTGGTTCCCGGGGCACCGCAGTGGGGCGCGCCATCCAAGTCAGGGGGGCCCTGGTGTGTTTTCCAGCTGGGTGTCAGCTCAGGACTGATGTCACGACTTCTCTTAGCATGTCACTTGGTTTTTAAGTGCATTTAAACTGACACCCAAGTGTGTAACTCTCTGCTGTGGCTTTAGCTCATTTAAGGCGGAAAGTTGTCCAAAAATCAGGAATGTTCCCTAATACCGAATGTCCAGTTACCGTGTTATTGAACCGAAGTAAAACTGTATGTCGTTTTTCTTATCTGTTTCCTTAGCTGGCAAAGCAATTTGTGTTTGAAATGAAAAATGAGTGGTCGTCTTGCCATGATTTGGTTGTGCTAAACTGGCCACCACTTCAGTGCTGACGGAGACCAGCCTGGGGAGCCGCAGGCCTGTTCGGTGGGGGCCCGGCAGCCGGCTGCCGTCAGTGTCTTGCAGCTTTTGACCTCACTGGGGAGCGGGAGGGGGCGGTGGGAGCCCCCCCCGGGGGGAGAGCATAGGCCGCATTTGAGCTCCGCCTGTGTTTACCAATCCCGGCAGGGCAGTGACGCGGCGCAGCTGCCTGAACAGCTGCCTGAACAGCTGCCCTCTCATTTCCTTTTGTTTACTGTTCGGGTTTATTGTGCGTCTTTAGTACCTGCTTACTGTCTGCTCTGCAACTAGCTTTTCTTCTTTTTTTAATACGTTTTATTGGGTAGCAGTCTCTTTTGGTCTAGGCGTGCTTTGAAGATTTAATTTACTAAAAGAAAAAAATTGTAATGCCGTAGGTCATAGGTGGCTTAGCCTTGCTTTCTTGTTGTCCCTTAGCTTTATTATTTTAGTTCACTATTTTATAATTTGGTAAATAAACTAGGTTTTGAAATTAAGCCAGTATTTCTATCATGTTAAACCACCATTTACGTTGCTTTCTAAGTCCGGCAGCAGGTAGCTGAGTGAGCACACTCCAGAATAGGAAGAAACAGTCAGGCTAACCTAAGTGGGGAGCTTGTTTAGTGATGTTCTGAGAGCAGGTGGGCCCCTAGAAGGTCAGCGTGCACAGCACGCACACGGCCCGAGAGGTGTCGTGGGTGCCCGTCTCCCCATAACCCTGCTCGGACGGACCCCCTGCGGGGGGTCCCATGCTGTGAGATGCTGCCCTCTCTTCCCAGGTGAGGGACCTGTCCGTCGCCTACCTGCTGGTGACGCTGACCTATCTCTACATCGGAGTCCTGGTTTTCGCTTCATTTCCTTCACCACCGCTACCCAAAGACTGCATCGAACAGGTGAGCTCTGTGCTCTGTGCGACGGCTCCCAGCTCCACCCCCACGCGGCCGGCCGGGTGACGCCACGGCAGGGCTGTCCTCGCTGCCACCTCCTCGCCCCGGGGCTCTCGGCCCGTCCCCAGGCTTCCTGAAGCTCCCTGTGCTCTCCCATGGAGCACTGGGGCGCACGTGCCGGAGGTTTTCCGATGGGCTGTCTGAGGAAGCCCGTCTCCTGCTGGCACCCGGGACACAGATAAATGGCCCCGACCTCTCTGGGGAAGGTCACAGCAGCGATCACGGTCTCGCAGCACCTCCGCCAGGAGCATATTCAGCTCCCGTGGGCTCGGAGCCCAGGCCCCGGGATGTTCTGGGTGAGCCGCCTCGAGGTCAGCATGTCCTGCTGACGGGCAGCAGGACAGACAGAGAGACAGACAGACAGAGCCTGAGAGACATGTTTTTACTGAGAGGTCGCCGTAAGTAAGGTCTTGTCCGACTGG
>PVJI01027911.1:0-17113 GCA_004026765.1 Micronycteris hirsuta
TTTCTCAAAAGAAACCTTACAGGCTAGAAGGGACTGGCAAAGAAGTATTCCAAGTCATGAAAGGCAAGGACCTACATCCAAGATTACTCTATCCAGCAAAGCTATCATTTAGAATAGAAGGAGAGATAAAATGCTTCTCAGATAAGGTAAAACTAAAGGAGTTCATCATCTCCAAGCCCTTAGTATATGAAATGTTAAGGGGACTTACCTAAGAAAAAGAGAATAAAAATGATGAACAGTAAAATGGCAATAAATTCACATCAATAACTGAATCCAATGAACAAACTAAGCAAACAAGCAGAAAAGGAACAGAATCACAGGAATGGAGATCATTTGGAGGGTTACCAGTTGAGGGCGGGGAGGAGGAGAATGGGGGAAAGGTGCAGGGATTATGAAGCACAAATTGGTAGGCATAAAATAGACAAGAGGATGTTAAGAACAGTATAGGTAATGGAGTAGCAAAAGGACTTACATGCATGACCCATGGACATGAACTAAGGCAGGGGGCACTGCTAGAAGGGATGGCAGTACCGGGTGGAGGGGGCCAAAGGAGGGAAAACTGGGACAACTGCAATAGCATAATCAATAAAAAAATATGTTTAATAGAGACTATAAACAACCTCCAGTATATGAAATTCTGTAAACTTTAACATTAATTAAAATGGTTGATTCATTGTTTCCCATAGCTATTGTACCTCTGTAGCTTAATAACAGCATTCAAAATAGCATGCCTGAACCATTCCTGTGACAAGACCGGTGGCTGGTGCTACTAGGAACTAGACAGAGAAGGAATGAAAAGCCTGAACTCTGATAAACAAGGACCAGAGATGAAAAACAGCTCCAGCCCTCACTTGTGTGGCTCAGCTGGTTGGGTGCTGACCTACAGAGTGAAACCTCACTGGTTGCAAGTTTGCTACCTGGTTGGGTTGAGTATGAGAGGGAAGCAATTTGATAGTTTTCTTCCTCTCTTTCTCCTTCCCTTCCCCTCTTTCTTAAAATAAATAAAATCTTTTAAAAAAGAAAAACAGCTCAAAATCTAATGGGGAGGAGGAGAAGAAAGAGGAGAAGAGGAAAGAGAGGGAGGAGGGGGAAAAGGGGAAGGAAGGCAGCTAATGGAGGCCCCAATGTGTCTGTTAGAGCTAGTAGTTTTCTTTAGTATCTTCATTAATGACTGGGAACACGGTGTGCACATTTTGTTAATAACATTGTTGGCTGGTACCAAATTAAGAGCTGCTGCAGACATCTTTGAAAACAGATGTATCTAAAGAGGTTAGAAATATGAATAGAAATTATCACAATGAGGTTTGATTTAGGAAAAATGCAAATGAAGGCAGCTGGGAGAGAAATCATCCAAAATGCACAATAATCAGTGGGCTGGAAAACCTAGAAAGCAGCAGCGTAACAGTGTCTGGCAGGAGAGCAATGGGAAAAGAATAAGCAGTGACAACTGTTGCCGCAGCCCAAATGGCTGGTGGCAGGGGCAGGAAGAAGCAGCGTGTCAGGGAATGGCCCTGCAACACAGGCTCCTTCAAACCCATAAACATGTTTGGAGATAATGTGAGACAATAAAACAAACATAAGAGCAGGTATTTGGGCCTTAGTTTCTTCAGTTGTTAGAAAAGGGATGAGACTTGGCTTCTAAGGTCCCCCGGCTCCAACCTCTGTGCTTCTATCAAAGGAAGAGAGTGGCAAGGGAGAGTCCAGGGTGAAAGGGATGTCGTGTCTGAGCGCTTCTGAAGATCTTTATGAAAAGAAGGCAGAACGAAACATTTAGCTTGAAAATATGTTTCAGAATAGCTTCCAAATTAACAGGATTACATGAGAATTCATCTTAAACAAGTGGACCTTTCTTTCAAGACAGATGTAGAAAGCCATATTAACAAACACAATCTGGTACCTATTTGTTTACAAAAATACCCTCCACTTTATCAAGTATTTCTTTACATAAAAACTCTCTGTGTGCCTTTAAAGTATATATCTTTTTTGTTTACTAAAATGTAATCATCTTGAAATGCTAAGGGAATACAACAGTTGTACAAAGAGTGTAACATCTGCCTAGTTTCTGCCATATTTGTGGAGGGTAACATGAGAGACAGACCAGCCCTACCGGTTGGTGTGTCTGAGTATAGAACTATTTGCTTTTCCCAGGGCACCTCAGGCTATCACCTTTTCATTCCTTTGAGGTGATTTCACTCATCTCACCTGCTTTCACTGACCTACATCCACAACAAAGAAGGAAGTGAGGCATTTTAGGAAGCTGGAGCCATGTCAATCTCTACCTTAAAAGGTACATTTTTATTGGCAGGAAGTGTAGTTAATCCTGCCAGGTAAACACAGAAGAAAATGCCAAAATACTGTGTGTCTCCTGCAGCAGCCTCAAGAGAGTTTCTCTCTCTCTCTCTGACATACAACCTCCGACCTCCACTCAGTCATCTGTCCGAGTCTCCACCAATACTGCTAATCTGGAGTTACAGAGCTGTATGTATATAACGAGAACACTTTAACGAATCCACAAATCACCATTATCATGAGCAGAGAGGTTGCTCAAAGATGGCCAAGCTATTTGTTTTTTCCACTTGATTTCCAAATGTGCCAGGAGGGCAAGACGCTGTGGAAGGAGACATGGTGAAGCTTGACATACAAGCAATCTTCCAAACACACCTGGAAGGCTGCCCAGGGCTTCAAGGTCAGGGCCATTTCTGCTGCTGCCTGTTTACACAGGAGGAGGAAACCAACAACATCCACCCATCCTGGAATGAGGAAGGCAAACCTGGTTATGCCGAAGAAAAGCTGTACCTCTGAAGCTTAGGCTCGCGGTTGGGAAGGTGGCAGACCCTGAAAGAGGATGCCTGCCGTGAGGGCTGGAGCCTGTGCAGACTGCCTGGAAGGTTATGGATTCTGGAGCCCGCAGTAGTGTTCCAGCTGGCATTTTGTTCTCCTAACCAAAAGCTACTACATGCTGCTGCTAACACCCGCGCCATCCTCGACAGCACTGCCTCACGGCCAAGTCCCCCTCCTTGAAGCACCTGCCCACAGAGACCCAGCAGTGGGGGCTGCTCTATGAGTCTGAATCTGGCACAGAAATCTCTGGCCTCTCATGACTCTTCTGAGGCTTCCTTGTGCCCCTGGAGGATATTAGGCCACATTGCTCCCCTGACTAAAATCTTGCAGTCCTTCTCCATGGCTTTTATTTATTTTTTAATATATTTTATTGATTATGCTATTATAGTTGTCCCATTTCCCCTGCTTCATTCCCCTCTATCCCACACCCCCCCCCCATTCCCCGCCCTTTAGTTTTTGTCCATGGGTCATACACACAAGTTCTTTGGCTTCTACATTTCCTATACTATTCTTAGGAAATAAGAATAGTCTATGTGTTTTCTACCTACCACTTATGCTACTTATTCTCTGTACTTCTTCCTCCTCTCTCCCCCTCCCACTCCTCTGTTGATATCCCTCCATGTCTTATATAAATCCCTTTAACATTTCATACAATAAAGGCTGGGTCATGATGAACTCCTTGAACTTGACCTTATCTGTGAAGCACTTTATCTGCCCTTCCATTCTAAATGATAGCTTTGCTGGATAGAGTATTCTTGGATGTAGGTCCTTGCCTTTCATGACTTGGAACACCTCTATCCAGCCCCTTGCCTGCAAGGTCTCTTTTGAGAAATCAGCTGACAGTCTTATGGGAATTCCTTTGTAGGTAACTGTCTCCTTTTCTCTTGCTACTTCTAGGATTCTCTCCTTATTTTTAATCTTGGGTAATGTAATTATGATGTGTCTCGGTGTGTTCCTCTTTGGGTCCAGCTTCTTTGGGACCCTCTGAGCTTCCTGGACTTCCCGAAAGTCTATTTCCTTCACCAGCTTGGGGAAGTTCTCCTTCATTATTTGTTCAAATAAGCATTCAATCTCTTGGTCTCTCTCTTCTCCTTTTAGCACCCCTATGACTTGGATGTTGAGATGTTTAAAGATGTCCTGGAGGTTCCTAAGCCTCTTCTCGTTTTTTTGAATTCTTGTTTCTTCATTCCTTTCTGGTTGGATGTTTTTTTTCTTCCTTCTGGTCTGCACTGTTGATTTGAGTCCCAGTTTCCTTCCCATCACTATTGGTTCCCTATACATTTCCCTTTATTTCTCTTAGCATAGTCTTCATTTTTTCATTTAATTTGCGACAAAATTCAACCAATCTTGTGAGCATCCTAATTACCAGTGCTTTGACTGTGTATCTGATAGGTTGGCTATCTCTTCGTGGCTTAGTTGTATTTTTCTGGAGTTTTGATCTGCTCTTTCATTTGGACCAGTTTTTTTTTTCTCAGTGTGTCTGTTACATATAAGGGGCGGAGACCTGGGTGTTCACCAGGGTGGGGTAACCAACGTCGTTGTGTTGTGACGCTACCTGTGGGGGTGGGGCCTGAGTGAACAATGGCACTTGCTCCACTCTCGGCACTTCCCCTGATACCCACAAGCAAGTTGGGTCCTTCTTTGCTGGCTCTGGGGTGAGTGGGCGGGCCTGCACAGTTCCAAGTCCCTGTGGGTCTCTCCAATGAACTGCCCTGTGAGGCTAGGAGTTCCTCCAGAGCCGCCTCAACCCCCACAGGTGTTTTCAATTGGTGGTTTGAGGCTTTATTTCCCTGTGATGGTGGGTTGTGCCGTCTGCTCTTCTCCCCAGCTTTGTCTCCCAGTTTATCTGCATGTGAATGAGGGACCGCCTGGTCTACCAGTCTCGGCCCTGCTGGGCCCTGCTGGGCCCGCCACGGGTTTTGCCAATTGCGCCGGCCATGTTTTGGCCAGGTTCACCTGCCTCAGGTCTCTCCAGGCAGCTGCAGTGTTGCTGGTACCTCTCCACAAACCACCGTCTCACCTCGTGCTCTCCACCCGGCTCCACTCCGCTTACTGGTCTGGATGAACGTGTCTTCTTTAACTCCTTGGTTGTTGGATTTCCACTCAGTTCGATTTTCTGTCAGTTTTGGCTGTTTCCGTTTTTTAAATGACTGTTTTTCCTCTTTTGGTTGTGAGAGGAGGCACGGTGTATCTACCTACGCCTCCATCTTGGCCGGAAGTCTCCATGGCTTTTAAAACAATACCCAAACTCCTTGCTATGCCTGACAGTTCTGCACTAGTGTGGACCCTGTTCCTCTCTCTGGCCTCTTCTGTGACCATCTCCCACACTCACGTGGACCAGCTATACTGGCCATTCTTCTCTTTCTTGAACTCATCATCCTTGTTCTCACTTTGCTCTGGCTCCTCCTTCTGTCTGGAATGCTCTTCCCCAACCTCTTCTCTCCCTCTGGTCTCAGCTCTAATGTCACCTGCTCAGCGAAGTCTTCTCTGACTGTTCTCTCTAAAGAAACTGCCTCTCTCTTACCCTTCATCACATCGCCATGTTTAAATTCTTCACATTCTTTTGCTTATTTATTCGCTGTCTCTCCCCCTGCAATATGTGAGTACACATTATGAGGACAGGGAGCATGTCTGTCTCATTCTCCAGTGCAGGGAGCAATGTTTAGCATGTGTGTATTTGCAATATGAAAGAATAAATGCACACTTTCACGTTGGGACAGGCATTAGAGGATCAGTGAGAGGGCGACCTCTGGAGTCAAGCCGCCTGCACTTGATTTCCCCTTCTGTCACTTAAATCTGAATGTCCTTGGTCAGGTTATATAGTAGCCTCTTTCAATTTTACTGATATTGCCTATCATATGAGGACAATAACCATATCTGCTTTGTAGAGTATTGTCAGATAGCTAACATGCTTAGTGAAATGCTGGTAGGTAGCAGTCAAAAATTGTTATCATTTTTGTTGTTATAAACCTGCCAAAGTTCATGGCCCGTGATGATGTGATCTACGTGACATATTCACAGATCACACTGTAACTGCCACCTTCTGGTCTGACTTGCAAAGAGCTTGGAGACAGTCACTCCTACCCTTGAAACAAGAAAAAAAACCCAAACAAACTGAAAATCAACAACTCTCTTAAGTCTATCAGAGAAATGAGGTCACAGGCCAACTGCAGCCCCCAGATCTAAATGGACAAACAGGCAGCAACAGAGAATTGCAGCCTACTACAAGCAGAGGCCCAGGAGCAAAAGCCAGAATGGGTAGGAATTCTTTAAACTTTAACTGGTGAATTACTTTACTTGATGAATTATTTTAGACAAGCTTGAGAATTAGAAACTCCTAGAGTGCCCGGTCCCAAGGGGCTCCACACATTCATGAATTTTACCTCCAGGATCCCCACCAAGTTCTCACCATGAATAGCTAAGGAAAACCCCCTTGCTCTTCTGGCAGGAAAAGGAGAGATGTAACCATTTTGAAATGTGAGCTCTGCATAGAGCTCTGTCTTTTCTTTAGCAAGATCTGTCCTCAAGAGAAACTATCTTACCAGGGCCTATCAACTGGGCCTATCAACCGAAGTCTGATTGCCTGTGGGAAGGGAAATACCCAACTCAAGCTCACCACCGAGACTGAAACCTAATTGTGGGACTATAGAGTGCTCCACATCAATAGGGCTCCTGTATGATAACAAGAGATTTTCAATGGAAAGAACTGAAGGCCTTAATCCCTGCTTAAGAAGAAGGCTCTAGGAAAACCCAAAGACAAGAGAGACATCTTTTCAGACTAAAAGTAGAGCTGAAAACCTTTCCCCACTGCCGCCCCCTGCCCAGCACATACCTCCTCTACAAAATAAAGATGAAAAGGGAATTTCAAAAGTTTCAGTCCCAATTTTTAGAAGATTGTTTTTGATGATCAAATCTTGTTTGTAGCATCTAGCAAAAGCCCTGATGATGATCCTCAGAGCTAACTTTGCCATTTTTCCATTGTGGCCAAAGACATGACCATTCTGATGGAAGAAAGCAGAAGAGAACCCTTGAAACTACCTTAAAAAACCCAGGCGGTCACCAAAGGGAAACTAATTCAATGGCTCTACATTAAGTCAGGGATGTAGGTCAATACCCTAGACTGGCAGATCACAGCACATTTTTACGTTCCCAAGTGGTTTTCTTCCTGAAGGTAAGTGGTCTGGATTGACTGCACTCTTTCCCTCTGACAGTTACACAATACATGGGAGCTGGCCCTATGTTGACCTTACATTCTAAATGACATCGTTTTAAAACCCCAGGCCCATGGAGCACTGATATTTCCACTGGGAAACTGTGGGAATTCTAATATCCCAGGAGACAGAAGGCTCTGAGAAGGCAAGGATGGGGGCTGTGTTTGCTAATCACTGAACCCACTGTGCTTAGCTCAATGCCTGACACACAGCAGGGTCTCAATAAATATTTGTGGCCCTGAAAGATGTAGGCATAGTTCAAATTTGATGATTTCCAAAAATGCTTTTAAAAATATTAATTCATTTAACAAATAATCATTGAGTGCTTTCTATATGAGAGGCACTAAAATACAGAAATGAATGAGACGGTGTGCCAGCTCTAATACAGACGAGGGGGAATGATATTCACTGAGTGCCTCTGGGTACTTTTTATTCCTTCGTCCTCCCAACAACGCTGTGAGATAAGTATTATTAGCCTTCCCCTTTGCTTATAAAGGAACAGAGGCTTGTACAAAGGTCCACATTTAGCAAATGGCAGAGCCAAGAATTTATTCCAGGACATGGGTCTACAATGTACTTTCTCCCCAAAGTATATGTAAAATCACCATGTGATGTTCTGTTATGGGATGTTTTGTTAAGGAAACTTATGTTCTCAAAAATTGAGTTATTAACAAATGGTTTCTCTGGGAAAAAAGGTTTATGCTCTCAATTTCAAGTTATTGATGTTGGGAAAAATTCCAATAATAGAGGTGCTTTATAACCATACAAGTGTGTAATTGGGGGCTAAAAATAATAAATTGCTTGAACAAAATAAATGAAAATTACTGAGCTAAGTCCTAAATAGCATATAAGACCTAAGTCAACGAGTTTCTAAATTTTCATTATCGTAACTTCTTGTTATGATGAACAAAGCGCAACACTGAACCAAGAAGGCTGAAGTCCAAGTAAAGTGCGGTGTAGTTCACGGTGCCGGTGCGAGCAAAGCACACAACCGAGAGGCTGCCGGCTACTCCTCTGTGCACAACAGCTTTTCCCCTAGGCCCCCAATTCCAATTCCCAAATGTGCTTGGATTATAACCAGTAGGTACAGAATCTGAATTGTGTTCCCATGGTGATCTAGTGTGTCAGATTGTATTTGCTTTCAAACTGCAGGAGGGAAGCCTGAAGCGGGAATTTGAATTCTTAGACACAAGAGCAGCTTAGAGAAATGCTTAGGGTCAGGCTGTCTTGTAGGGATGGGAGGCCCACTACAGAGGTGGTCACGTGACCTCCATGTCTGAGGGTCACAGAGGGGATCCTGGGTCACTTGTTTCCTTTGACCCTAAAGCACTTTCGGGAATTGCCATTTCTTCCCAATGGGTGAAAATGCACAGGGTCTGAAATCATCTGCACTCATATATGGGCAAAAACTTTGAAAACAAGTTGTTCCCACCACCCTGCCTGGGAAAACAGAGATCCATGATCAATCCAAAATTCTAGCAGCTCAGAAAGTGACCAAGATGGTGGGAAATGTGTAGGACTGGAATAGTCCTGAAAAACAGCCCAACCGCAGTGCGATGGTGATCCTGTCTTACATTTTTATATATAGCTCCTCGCAATTTTTAATGGTTTCATAACAACTCTGGGAGTGAACTCACATCTGTAGTTTTACAAATAAAAAACACTGGAGTCACAGCTAGCAACCATCAGACTCAAATCCTGAGTCTTCCAACTCCATATTGAATAGACCTAGAGGGCGGCCTCAGGAACGTGTTTTGTAGGAGTAATGGCTTTGTATCAGACCCTCATTTACCTATCCTAGAGAGGCTCATTTTTTTAGTCATATAATTTGACTACATTCTTTAACTTCATTAAGCCTTAGTTCCCTCATCTGTGAAATGGGAAGACATGTAACACCTAACCCGTGGGGTTAGTGCAAGGATCAAATGCAATACGCATACAGCATACTCAGCACTGAACTTGACTCTCATTAGAGCTGGACAGCTGTGGAGGGTTTCAGGGCACATTCAGGGCATGAATTCTGGAGGGAGGAATCTCCTTTCCTCCTCTGGAATTCAGCATGTCTTGAGCCACGAAGTACCCAGGTGACATTTGATAGTATGCAAAGCTGCAAGGAGATAAAACTTGGGACAGGCAGGGAGTACTTGGGGCCTGAACACTGAGCCTACAATGCATGTGGAGGAATGTCCACTCCATCCCCACCTGGAAAGCCATGGAGTTGGCAACAGCCAGAAATATCCTCAGAGGCAGCTTGGCCTTGTAGGATCTGTGGCTCCACAAGCGATGGGCACCGGCTGTCACACCCAGAGCAGTCAGGAGGAAGCAGAAGTAGGCTGCAAGACACAAGCAAGGAGAATGTCAGCAGATGCCATCAAACTTTTAAACACCCCGTGCCTTTTTCCTCCTGAGTAGGGACCCACGTGAAATGGTATCAGAGAAAGAGTCTGCAATGTGAAGAATCACTAGTTTGGGGAAAATGCAGACTTTTTATTGACTTGTAGATTTCTAGTACCAAACAGAAGCAGAGAGAACTTTCCCAAGAAACTTTGACTTTTGAACATCATTTTTTTCTATATCAAACAAATCTTTTATTTGTTAAGATTTCTTGCCAGTCTTGATGCAAAAATCACAACTATATTAGTGTTCATTTATAATTCAGTCTTACAGGTCCACTCTCGGTGGGGCTGAGATTGATCTCTCTATTGCCTCTTAATTGGCACCTATACCAAGATGAGCATATGAAGAGCATATTTCCAAGGGGCAGTGCCCATTATCATGGCTCCACAGACCCTGGTTTGGAGGAAATCAGGCCAGATCAAAAAGCAAAGAAGTCTGAGCCCTGGCTGGTGTAGCCCAGTGGATTGAGCGCGGGCTGGGAACCAAGGGGTCCCGGTTTGATTCCCAGTCAGAGCACATGCCTGGGTTGCAGGCCAGGTCCCTAGTGAGGGCCATGTGAGAGGCAACCATACATTGCTGTTTCTCTCCCTCTCTTTCTCCCTCCCTTCCCCCCTCTCTCTAAAAATAAATAAATAAAATCTTAAAAAAATTTTTTTGAAAAAAAAAAAAAGCAAAGAAGTCTGGCTCAGGACCAGTAAGAGAAAACTGACATCAGGGACAACTGAGATTTGTCTTCTAGAGATCCTCACTTAAACCATCACTATGATGAGGGCGGCAAAGATGGCCAGATGAGGAATTTTTAGAAAGCCAACCTACAGTGGAGCTCATTATTATCTCTAACCCTAACAACCTGTGTTATTGTATCATTTTACTCACTTTAAAGTTGAGGAACTGGATCTCTGAGAGTTGAATTCTGCATGTAAACCCAAGTTAGCCTGGTTCTAAAAGCCTCTGCCAGAGGCCCCGTGCCGCCTATAGGCCGGTAGTGTGGTCTGCTCTGTGTACGGAGACTTGGAAGAAGTTCTAAGAGTATGGTGGAAAGCGGACACGGAAGGACCCCAAAAATCATGATTCCTGAGGTTATTACAACTACCATAGTGACTTTCAAGCAATGAGCCCATATAATGCTAAATGTCTTTCTTGGATTATCTTATTAAAACAATCCCATTGGGTTTGTATTATTATTAGCCCCATCCTACAGATGATAAAAGAGGCTTAAAGAAGTGAACTAATTTCCCAATGTCACAAAGCTAGGGGATGTCTCTGCTAAGAGTCAAACCCAACTCTGTCTGAACCAAAACCTGAGTTTCTGCCCTCTACACACCCTTTTGCTTCTGGGAGACATCAGGTACATTTTATCTTTACTTCTGTGCACCTGACTGTCATCCTAAGTATTGGATCCCAATGTAAATTTAGAAGTGAGCTGCTTCCTTACTTACTTGGGGGTAGAGCCCTAAGCCAGGCAATAAGTAGGTAGAATGAGGCAGTTTATTCTACATCATTGCTTCTAGCAATTAGCACATTCAGGGTCCTCCATAAAGAACTGCCAAAGAACAAGGGATCAGCTGTGAGTACATCCCCAAGAAATTGTAAATGATCCCAGATCAGGATCAGTTCCCTACAGGGAGCCCACTGTAGTATTTCCTTGGAAGAATTACTAGGGTAACTTCAGTCTCAATGTACACATTTAAAGTGAGCACAATATTACTTCGTCCAAAAGCCATGTCTGCCTGATCTTGATCTCAATCCAAGATCAAGATCTAAGATCCCATGTCTCTAAACACACTAAGATGGCACTAAGATAAGTCTCTGAATACATGTGGTTTTCATAAACCTGAAAAATCATTCCTTATTGAAAGGTTAAAAACAAAAATCAACAACGTGCTTGTAAGTCACAGAAAGTGGTAGTAAAGAGAAAGCTCTGGCCTGTTTTGTTAATAAACTTTAACCTGGGCCTAAACCCATGAACTGCACAGCTACTTTCCATGTCATCCTTGGCCTTCATGTCTCTGTCACTAATTTTTTTTCAACTGTCAAGTAGTTACGGAACAAGTGAAATCAATACAGACAAAATTCAGTGTGACCCTATTTTGCCAGTGGGCTAAGACACTGGACCTTGGGTGTAATGAAATGAATACTAAGACTCCAGGAAAAACACTGGCCAAGAAAAAATTCCTCCAAGTCGTGGTTTCCAGGCAGGGCCTTTCCATAGATGATGACACTGTCTTTTCCTTTTTGGAATCTTGACTGTTTCAGGGATCACTTACATGGTTGGTCTGTCCATGCCTCGGGGGAGGGGCACTGACAATGGGCTTGAGCCAGAGCCTGCACTGAGCAGTAGTTTTTCATTGTCCTTCTTCTGGCCTAGTTTAGTATCCCATCTTCCTGGCATTGGGACTAAGGACCTGGCCCGACCCTTCTTCCTCCGCTGGCTGAAAAACTAAAGGTCACATAGAGAGGCACTATTGCAAGTCAGGAATGAGGCCAAGAAAGGGAGACGCAGAGATGACGGAAATGCAAGCAAGAGCGTCAGAGAGCTGCCTGTATGGAGCCACGGTCTGCAGGTCCTGGAGTTCTGTAGTTCTTCTTTTGATCCTGTGAGACTCCCCAGTAGTTCCCTAGTTATGTGAAATAACAAATTCTTTTTTCTTGTATAAGCTCATTGGCACTGGATTTCTGATATTAAAATTCTGCAGAACTTCTAAAGAAGAAAGTAACCTTCTGGTCATAGCCAAAATGAGGATGAACTGCAAAAACCTTGGTTTGGGTATGAGAATTTATCAGCTGTTCCATTAACAGGACTCAGTTTTCCAACTTTGATAAGGCTAATTTGAGAGGTTCCCAACTTCTCTTCTATGATCTTTGTAGAGATTAACATCCAAACTAGTTTTTGATCGATGCTAGCCAGCTGGTTCTGAGGTACTAAAGTATTCAGACACAGAACTGATAACTTTGAAAAAGAAAAAGGAGCAATTAGCAATGTTAATAGCCCACAGAGAAAGGAGATGAATCAATAGAAATCAAATTCACAAAATTACAGAACACTGGGCAAGTACAGATGGTCCCTGACTGGTGATGGTTTGATTTAACAATTTCTAGACTTTAGGATGATGCAAAAGCGATATGCACTCAATAGAAACTGTACTTTAAATTTTGATCTTTTCCTGGATTAGTGATATGTGGTACGATACTCCCTCATGATGCTGGGCAGAGGCAGTGAGCCACAGCTCTGTCAGGCACGTGATCACAGATCACAAGGATAAACAATCAACACAGTGCACTGTGTTGCCAGTAGCTTTTGGATTTTTATTTTTGTTTTTGTACTCCATCAAGTCTACACAATACCTATCTGTGTCTTCTGCTTCTGGTGAGAAGAGAAAGGCAATTACTATTGAGGTGAAACTCAATATATTTTCCCAACTGTAGGCTAATATAAGTGCTCTGAAGACATTTAAGATAGGCTTGGCTAAGCTATGATGTTCGGTAGGTTAGGTATATTGAATGCATTTTTTATTTAACAATATTTTCAACTTATGAAGGATTTATTGGGTCGTAACCCCATCTTAAGTCAACGAGCATCTGTATATGGACCTGAATGCAAACGAGTCACTGACTCTGGTTAGCTCAAGCCAAAAAGAAATGTATTATAAAGATACTGAATAACCTACAAAACTCATGGGAGGGTTGCAGGACAGTTTTGGTACAGCCACCAAAATGGCCCCAAAGCGCCCCACCTCCTGGTACTCATAGTCTTATGTAATCTCCTCCCCTTGAGTAACTTCCTTCTAACCAAAAAACTATAGCCACTTTGACTTCCAGCCAAGAAGGAGGCATAGGTAGATATGCTTTGCTTCCTTGCACAACGAAAAGAAGGACAACAATCAATTTAAAAACAAAAATCTGCCAGAAAATCAAACTGTATGGAAAGCTGACAACCAAGGAGTTTAAGAAGAAACATTCATCCAGACTGGTAGGAGGGGTGGAGACAGACAGTGGGGGCAGAGAGGACCTGCGGAAAGGCCGCAGCTGGAGGACCAAGTGGTCCCACATTCATGTGCTGGTAAACTAGGAGTAACAACCCAGGACTGAGACAGACCACACAACCCAGGGTTCCAGCGTGGGAAAATAAAGCATTAAAACCTCTGGTTGTAAAAACCTGTGGGGGCTTCAGGGGTGGGATAATTCCCAGTTTCATAGGAGAGTCTGTAGGAGGGACCCAGGGAGTCCTAGAATGTACACAAACCCACCCACCTGGGAATCAGCACCAGAAGGGCCCAATTCCCTTGTGGGAAGCAAGGGACATGTCTGAAAGCGGGGTGAGAGCCGAACAAGCAGCACTGCTCCCTTTCTGACCCCTCCTCAACATATAGCACCACAACACAGTGAAGCGGGTTGCCCCATCCTGGTGAATACCCAAGGCGTCGTCCCTTACAATGTAACAGGTGTGCTGAGACAAAGAAATATGACCCAAATGAAAGAACAGATCAAAACTCCAGAAAAAGGGCTAAGTGATGAGGAGATAGCCAACCTATCAGATGCAGAGTTCAAAACACTGGTAATCAGGGTGCTCATAGAAATGATTGAGTATAGATGCAAAATAAAGAAAGAAGTGAAGGCTATACAAAATGAAATAAAGCAAAATATAGGGAACCAACAGTGAAGGGAAGGAAACTGGGACTCAAATCAACAATCTGGAACAGAAGGAAGAAAGAAACATTCAACCAGAACAGAATGAAGAAGCAAGAACTCAAACAAAATGAGGAGAGGCTTAGGAACCTCTGGGACATCTTTAAATGTTCCAACATCTGACTCATAGGGGTACCAGAAGGAGAAGAGGAAGAGCAACAAATTGAAAACTTATTTGAACAAATAATGAAGGAGACCTTCCCCAATCTGGCAGAGGAAATAGACTTCCAGGAAGTACAGGAAGCTCACAGAGTCTCAAAGAATGGACCCAAGGAGGAATACACCAAGGCACATCCTAATTACTTACCCAAGACTAAAGATAAGGAGAGAATCTTAAAAGCAGCAAGAGAAAAGAAGACAGTTACCTACAAAGGAATTCCCATAAGACCATCAGCTGATTTCTCAAAAGAAACCTTACAGGCAAGAAGGAGCTGCAAAGAAGTATTCAAAGTCATGAAAGGCAAGGACCTGTATCCAAGATTACTCTATCCAGCAAAGTTATAATTGAGAGTAGAAGGGTAGACGAAGTGCTTCCCAGATAAGGTCAAGTTCAAGGAGTTCATCATCACCAAGCCCTTATTATATGAAATGTTAAAGGGACTTATCTAAGAAAAAGAAGATCAAAACTATGAACAGTAAAATGACAACAAACTTGCAAGTATTAACAACTGAACCTAAAAAAACAAAAACAAAAACAAACTGAGCAAACAACTAGAACATGAACAGAATCACAGAAATGGAGATCACATGGAGGGTTATTAGCAGGGAGGAGGGAGAATGGGCAAAAAGCAACAGGGAATAAGAAACATAAATGGTAGGTGTGAAATAGACAGGGGGAGGTTAAGAATAGTAAGGGAAATGGAGAAGCCAAAGAACTTATACGTGCGGCCCGTGGACATGAACTGAGAGGGTGGAGAATGCTGGAGGGAGGGGGGTGCAGGGTGGAGTGGGATAAAGGAGAGAAAAAAAATGTGACAACTGTAATAGCATAATCAATAAAATATACTTAAATATATATATTTAAAATAAAAAAGAAAAAGTCAAAAAAGGAAAAAAAGAATATAGCTACATGGAAAGAATGTCATTTCCATGATCAGATCACAAAAGATTGTGATTTCTGCTTTGCTGACAAATTCTCACGTAGGCTTTGATCAAGTAAGGAACTGAGGGTGGCCTCCACACTACAGCTAGTAAGGAGATGAGGCCCCAGTCCAACAATCCTCAAGGAACCAAGTCCTGCCAGCAACAACGTAAGTGAGCTTGAAAGCAGCCCCTTCCCCAGCTGAGCCTTAAGTAAGACCATCACCTTGACCAACTCAGGATGCCTCCTGACAGATCCTGAAGCAGAGGACCCAGCTCAGCTGCACCTGGAGTCCCACTTCATAAAAACCATGATAACATAAATGTATGTTGTTTTACACTGCTAATTTTGGGGTCATCTGCTCCGCAGCAATAGGTAACTAATGCAAGCCTAAAGCAGAAACTTTCCTCCAAGGAAAGGAAGGTACAGTTTAAATCCTGGTTTAAGAAAAATTTGCCATCTATAGGAACAAAAAAGAAGATTCCTATGGCCTGGAGCAGGTTTGGGGAGAGGGGAGTGACGGCTAATGGGTATAGGTTTTAGGGAGCAAAGGGTGATGAAAATGTTCTATACTTGACTTTGGTATCGGTGTCAGAATTCTGTGAATGTACTATAAACCAATGTGTTGCACAGTTCAAATCGATGGGTTGTATAGTATAAGTTATAGCTCTAACTGAATTCCTATTAGGTTTTGTTATTATATATAATTTCTCAGTGTAAAATAAAATAGACATGTCACAAAACAAACAAACAAAAAGAACAAAAACAAAATCCACCACTGGCCTAGGATGCCACCGTAGGCATCATCCACCCTCGACACTCGGCATCACTGGATACCCGTGTCACACCATGGACCCTTAGCTCTTCCACAGCTCCCAAGAAGAGTCTCTGTGTGACCCTATGCCTACACCTGACTCTATGCATACCCAGATTCCAAGGCAGAAACACCGAAATGCCTATGCTTGGAGCATAAACCCATGCTCTAGCTGCCAGCAACAGAAGAGGGAGGACCCCCAGCCCCTTTGGCTTCCACAGGGGAACCAGAGCTTCCCACCTGTCAGAGTCCCCAGTTGGGGCAGTGTTGAGAGGATGATTGTGGTGACCCCCTCTGGACCACAGAAACAGAGAACACTCCTGGAGAAATGCTAAGAACTAAAATTTAACACTCCCGCCCAGCTGGTGTAGCTCAGTGGATTGAGCGCGGGCTGGGAACCAGAGGGTCCCGGTTCGATTCCCAGTCGGGGCACATGCCTGGGTTGCGGGCCGGGTCCCCGTGAGGGCCATGTGAGAGGCAACCATACATTGCTCTTTCTCTCTCCCTTCTCCTCTCTCTGAAAATGAATAAATAAAATCTTAAAAATAAATAAATAAATAAATAAAATTTAACACTCCCTTAATTCTGGACCTGATCAGAGAGAGATGGACAGCTCCTTTCAAGATCTGTCCCTGAGAACTAGACGAAAGAAACAGTTGGCAGAGCCCTTTAACACTTGCTTATTATCTGTGTCTCTCTAGCCTCAGAGTGAAAACTAACTAATACCAATGACTGAGAGCTTTCGATGCCAGGCCCTGTTCTAAGCACTTTGTACATAGTAACTCGTGGAATACTGTACTCGCCTCACGTGTATGGGGTAGGTAATACTATGATCTCCATCTCGCAGATGAAGGAAACAACACAGAAAGGGATACAGCCAGGACATAATCTAAAGCAGGCAGAGCGCATACTCTGAACACCCTGCTGGCTGCCTGACCCCCTAGCTGTCTGAATTCTAAAGGAAGGAGCTTAATGCATCATGTCCTTTTAGTCAGCTCAAAACACAAGCTGAAGGTCAAAACCCTAGCTGTGCATTTTGCCTTTACCAGCTGGCAAGTTTACTCACAGTAATACCTTCATCAT
>PVJI01027912.1:0-17105 GCA_004026765.1 Micronycteris hirsuta
TAGCCAGGGCCAGGGAATTGAACGCTTTCTATTTTGGGACCGGATATCTGATCTCACGGTGGTACCAGGCTCCCACACTTACAGTCTGCATCTCCGGGGCCCAGCACGGGGCCCAGGCTGGGCCGCCGGCTCCCTGAAATGTACACCTGAGTTCTCGGATTTGACACCTGAATGGGAGCGCCAGGAGTCCTGTCTGATCTGAGGCCACTGGCACCGAACCGTGGGCATTCCAGACAGATGAAGTGCCGGGGGCCAGCGTAGCTCACTTTCTGAGACCGAGCAACCCGAGGGGTGGGTTCCGAAGGGCTGTTCTTGGGACAGTTTGTGGCCAAGGAAAAGGCCAGCTCGGGATCAGGGCAGCGATCCGTCTTCCCTTCAGCAGAGTCCCATTAATCTGATTTTCCTTCACGGAGCTGTGTTAATAGTTACACATATTGCCAAGGTCCTTTTGGAGGAATATATAGCGTGCATCCCTTTTTGCCCTTGGACGCATCCCAGCCCTAACTCGGGCCGTTCCAGACCCTCCCTCAGAGTCCGGCCCATGCCTTCCCTCTCACCGGGGTTTCCTGTCCCACCTGCCCCATAGCCCAGGGTCTGCCCTCACCGTCGTCCTCAAAGGCTTCCATCTCCACATTCTGTCCTTCGTGGGGTCTTTACTTCTACGTCTGGCTTCATTGTTGTCATTCAGATGTCCCTTCCTAACCTAGGTCTTCTTGGCCGTCCCGTCTCCTGCACCTGCTCCTCTAAGGCGACCGATCCCAGGGGGATGGGGTGAAGGCCAGGGATGCTGCTCAACATCCCACAGCCCACAGGACAGCCCCTAACAACAAAGAATCACCAGCCCTCATGCAGCACCGGGAACTTCCACACGAATGGCTTCCTCGTATCCTCCCTTTTAATTTTCTCCTTAACCTCCCTCAGCCTCTAGGTGATGATCTTACTCATTGTGACTTTTCTGCTGTCTGCCAGCCCCAGCTGCTGGTGGGACATGAGCTCCAGGTGGGAAGAGGGCTGCCCATTGGGGTCACACCTGCTCCGCCCCAGGTGTAGGACCAGGGTTGGCTCTGTTCTCACAAGGGCACCTGGACACCGGTTCACCCAGTCCTTTGACTGTTTTAAATGGATGTTACCAAGGTGTGTTTTATATACTATATACTGGCCATATGTTTTGGTAAAACTTGTAAAAGTTAGATAGTTGAAAATTCTTTTCTCAAAGACGGTCCCTCCCCACCGGGGTGTTTTCCCACACCGGCAAGGTCTCCAGCTCTGCAGACTCCAGCCAGGTGTCCTGCTGTCCTGTCCAGTTCTGCTCTGGCGCTGACCCCTGGGAGTCAGGGCAGCGCCCCCAGCTTCGCGGCTCAGTCCCCCAAGGCTGCCCCCACTTCAGATGCCAGCTGCAAGTACTGGGTCCCCAGGCCACCCATTCTTCTGTCTGACTTGACAGTACATTCAGAGGCCCCCCCGACATGCTCCTCAGGATTGATAATGGGTGAGGGGTGCGGGGAGGGGCCCATGGCGTCCATGCCCTCTCTGGGGGGCCCCTCCTAGCACCTCCATGTTCCCCAATTCACAAGCTCTCCGAGTCCTGTCATTTAGGGTTGTTTTTTTTTTTTTTTTTTTAAAGATTTTATTTATTTTTAGAGAGGGGAAGGGAGGGAGAAAGAGAGGGAGAGAAACAGCAATGTGTGGTTGCCTCTCACATGGCCCTCACTGGGGACCTGGCCTGCAACCCAGGCATGTGCCCTGACTGGGAATCGAACCGTGACCCTTTGGTTCCCAGCCCGCGCTCAATCCACTGAGCTACACCAGCCATGGCCATTTAGGGTTTTTTTATGGAGGTTCCATTGTGTAGGCATGATTGATTAAGTCATTGGCATTGATGATGAACTCAGCCTGCAGCTTCTCTCTTCTCTTTGGAGGTTGCAGAGGCAGAGCTGAAATTTCTAAGTTTCTGATCATGGCTCAGTCTTCTGGTGACCAGCCCCATCCTGAACTTATCTGGGGGCCCCCTAAGAATCACCTCATTAGTGTAAACTCAGGTGTGTTGAAAGGGACTTATTATGAATAATAATCTCTCACTCAGGACGTGGCAAGGGTTAGAAGTAGTGTGCAAGAAGCAAAGACCAAATATTAATTTTTGAATTACATCACCCCCCAAGACGGCATGGGATTCAAGCCCTCCAGACCTGGGGTGGCATCTTCAGCAGCGCCCCGGACACAGCAGGCCTTCCGAAGGGATCTGGTGAACAAAGGAACGAAGGAACGAATAAATGATAAATCCTAGGGCACTGAGTGTGGTTTTTTTTGAAGGCCTCTAAGTTACCTGGAATTGTCTCCCCAGTTCTTGGCTCCCTTTCTTCTGTTTCCACAGAGAGACACGTGGAGTGGGTGGGAGCAGCCCCCCCGGGGGACAGACGCTCTGCCCACCTTCCAGCGACGCACCATTGATGGGGTCAGCTTCTCCATCCACCCAGAAGTTTATTTATTTACTCGGCTTGTCACGAGAAGCCTTTGTTCTTGATCAGGAATGTTTTGCCCGTTCTGTTGGGTCCGGATAGTGTACATTCTTGTCTTGGAGCTTCAAAGGCCATGTTTTCTTTAAAAAAGAAAAAAATTCATTAGCCTTGTCCCGCCAGAGAGACAGAGAGTGGGAACACGCTCCCCACCGAGACCCCGGCTGGAGCCTTGGCCTCGGCATGAGAGACAATGTTTTCTTGGCTCAGCGACGGGGTTGCCAAGTCGAAGGGCTTGCCCTTCTGTTTCTTTGGTGTGGGAGAATTGTTTGTACCCGAGAGAAGATGTCAGGGGCGGCTGACAAGTCTGAAGCAGAGCTTGGCGCTCTCAGGGGCGAGGGTGGCTTGCTCGGCGGCCCCCACGCCTCTGCTCCTCCCAGAGCTGCCCGACCCCATCTCAGCCTCCGCTGACCTGTATTTCTCACACTGGTTCCATGAGACCGCGGCGAGGAACCCCGCGGCTGGTCCTGTCTCGGGAATTCGGTGTATTACAGTTCTGTCCTGGGCGTTCACAGGGCTTAGGGGCGGGTTACGGGCCCCGGAAAGCCCTGCGGTAAAGAAGCCTGTCGTTTTGTCCTTCTCAGCTTTTCTCCCAGTAACTTGAAGCAGGAGCACTCATCGACAGCGCGGTGTGGGAGGCACCGGAGGAGACTCTGCTTGGCTGTTTCTCGGCAAACGCGTTTGGGTGGAACGTGGGTCGAAGGGGAGGGCACGTGTCTCCCGGTGAGTGTTCAGCCAGAACGAGGAGGCTTTAATGCAGGGTTGGTTAATTCGACCTTCTCTGGGGACAGGCTGTGCGTGCTGGGTTGGAGGTGCGCCCTTCACCCTTGGGTAAGGAGGGAGCTAAGAAAAACGGTGTGATAGGGTCTCCCATTTCTGGCTCCATTGCAAGTGTTTTTGGCATTTGCTGACAATGAACAATCATACTAGGAATAGTCATTGATAATGCTAGTATTATTAATGTTATTTGCCCTTTTGGGGATGCTAAAGATGTGTAGACATTATGCAAACTCTTCACATGCACTAATTTAGTAGTTTTACAAAGTTATAAGGGAGGTTCTCTTATCCTTGTTTTACTGGTGAGGAAACCAGAGCTCAGAGAGGTTATGCGGCTTGCCAACGGTCACACAGCTAGTCAGTGGCGGTCTACCGCTGTGGGAAACTAACTCGGTCTCCGGTTTTGCACTCTCTCTCTCTCTCTCTTATAACATCTACAAAGACGCATCATCTGAGCAATAATACATTTTATAACCACAGGATTCTATTAATGGATTTTTAAGAATCATGTTTTTCCCAGGATGATGAAAGTAAAAAATTATTTCAGGGTCTGAAGAGTTAGGTCACACATGGGAATACTGCACATTGGATTTAATTGCTTAATAACTTAAAGTCGAATGGTTTTTCATATGATACACACTCTGCTGGAGAGGAGAATCATGTCGGTCTCTAAGTTTTCATTAATTTCTGCTTCCTGAGCTGCTAATAAAGGTTCGCTCTAGGGAAGGGAGTATGAGTGCTTCCAGGGAGCGAGAAAACGGTTTTCCTCTGCCCGCCCCCACCCTGACCTTCCCTTTCGCAGATTTTTAGTCGACTTCAAAGCGCCGATATTTCAAATTCATCTCTCAAGTTCATAGTGACTGGCCATTGCGTGAACCTGAGAATGATTGCAGAGTCCTGCGACTGGGGGAGCCCACTAATTCAGCTGTGTCCGGCGGATGCATGAAGGGGCTTGTGAACTGGGAAAAATGTGAGGTGTTCGACGTGGTGCTGGTGCTGCTGGTGTTGGGGCCATGCTTTCTGGCAGAGATTGAACCCCAAAGCCAGGCACCGAGGCCTTGAACCCTCCTTTTACACTATATAATTTTCTCTGACTTGTTTGTGACCCAGCAGGCTTGGCTCAAACTTAGAAGTTCTCCCATAAGCCCTGGGTTATTGCTGTTATCAGACAGTGTAATAAAAAGCTCTTTTCTTTGTCGTTTAGATAATCTGACATCTTGAAGATTTTTCTGACCCCCGAGGAGGATACATTTCAAGGGAACACGGGCTGTGAAAGTAGAATCTTCCCGGGCATCTCCATGGATGGCAGGCCAGCCCATCCCCTGCCGAGAAGACCATGACATCTGCCAATCTCCCGGGGGTTCCCCTGTTCCCCAGCGAGACTTCGTCCACTTCGTCTTGTGCCATGGGAACAACCTGAGGGACGGGCAGGACTGCTCTCGAGCGTGTGGCTTTTCCCGCGGTCGCTGCGGCCCTGACAGAGCATGACAGTTGGAGATCACTTCCTTCTGCTGTCTTTCAGAGTCGCACCAAAGGACGCCCTTCCTCGTTCTCGCCTGCGTTGGCGTCTGCTCGTTTTTATATCTGTCGCCGGTGCCTTCACACCCTCTCCTTTAAACACAAGACGCCCTTCAAGTTTTCCAGCGCGGCGTGCGTGCCTCGGAAGCCTCACCCATGGCTCGCCGGAACAGCCGTCCAAGGCCATTACCATGAGGCACTGCATCAACTGCTGCATACAGTTGTTCCCCGACGACACGCACAGACAGCGGGCCGGCGGCCGAGCAGGCCCCCGTCCCGGGCACCAGGAGGGCCCCGCCTGCCAAGGAGAAGACAAGATAGTGTTCTGCGTGGACGGGAAGCAGATGAACTTGCTTGCTGTTCTCGAAGTGAGGGCTGAAGGGAGCGAGAGCTGGGGCGGGCTTTTGCGCTTCAGGAAGGCGAAGCGATGCAGCCTCATCTTTGGATTGATAATAATGACCTTGGTGATGGCCTCTTACATCCTTTCTGGGGCCCACCAAGAGCTTCTGATCTCCTCGCCGTTCCATTACGGACCCTTCCCCAGCAATCCCGGCTGGATGGACGGTGAAAACCCGGCTGAGGCGAGGGAGCCTCATCACCAGCCCTCTGTAAATAACATTTCCTACATGAAGGACTACCCGAGCGTTAAGTTAATCATCAGCAGCATCGCAGCCCGGATCGAGTTCACCACCAGACAGCTCCCCGACACCGAAGATCTCAGAAAGCAGGAGTCGCACGTGAGTAGCCTGATGCTAATCTCTGTTGAGTGATGGGCTTTTAAGAACTGGATGCTTCCTTTTCTGTCACTGTCTTTAGGAAAAAATTCTCCAGTATAACAAGGATAATTTGACATCCTTGTGGACCAGGGTGCACTGGGAGAGTGCCGTCTGTTTACAGTGTTTACAACAAGAAGGGAATTTGCAGCACGAGAGGGCACAGCTAGAAATGTTGGAGGATGACCCTTCTCCTGACCCCACTGCAGGATTTCTTGTTGGAGGCGTCCTCACGGTGATTAAAGCCGCTCTTGTAGATCACCATCATCCAGCTTCGACTCTGTCCTAATTGGTATTTGTGTGTCTGATGGCCATGAAATACACAACTAGTAAAAAAGATTCCTACTGTTTAATTAGACTGTTGTGCGTGTGTGCGTGTGCCAAAGATAAACCAGGGTAGAATGAATTTTGATCAAGCTTTTATCTTCCTTCTCGCCAAAGTTTATTTTTATTTTGGGATAATAAAAACTCACGGTCATTGGCTACTGACCCAGTTTTGCTTGCCGATGGTACTTAGTCGCTGTCGGGTGATACCTCAAATTTGAACGCGGATGTCAAGCACCAGAGCAGGACTGTGCTGTGGTCAGAAAGTGTTTGGGCTAATTTCTTTCCTCTGGGTGTCTCCCCATTTTTTCTCTCCCCTTGCAGATGTTTTCAGTAATCCCGAATAAGTTCCTCCCGAACAGCAAGAGCCCGTGCTGGTATGAGGAGTTCACGGGCCAGAACACCACCGACCCCTACCTGACCAACTCCTACGCCCTCTACTCCAAGCGCTTCCGTTCCACCTTCGACGCGCTGCGCAAGGCCTTCTGGCGCCACCTATCCCACGCCGCCGGCCGGCACTATCGCCTGCGCTGCCTGCCCGGCTTCTACATCATTGGGCAGCCCAAGTGCGGCACCACCGACCTGTATGACCGCCTCCGGCTGCATCCCGAGGTGAAGTTCTCTGCCATCAAGGAGCCACACTGGTGGACGAGGAAGCGCTTTGGTGCGTGAGAGCGTGGTCCCCTCTGCCAGGGGAGGGCCCCCCGCCCCCGCCCCCTGAGGGTGACCCCGGGCTCCTGCCTTCTGCTTGCTGAGGTCATGGGGGCCGGGTGGGAGCCAGAGAGTCTGCTCTGGGCCAGGTGCTGTGCTGGGGCCCAGGGCTGGGAAGCTGGGAAAACCCAGAGACACAGAGGTCAGATCACGCCTTTGCCTGTGGTCCCAGGCAAACTCCTGGCGGGCTGGAGCCCAGCTCCCCTCCACACAGGGAGCACTGATGAGTGCCAGCTGTGTGTGGGGCAAGGGGAAGGGTGCAGAATTGGCAGCTCATCACATCCTGAAGAGCCTGAGTGCCAGGTGCCCAGTGGACTTGGTCTGGGGCTCTCCGCCCCCAGCTCTGAGCCTGTGCCGTGGGCCCCTGCCCTGGGAGGAGACAGTGGAAAGAAAGTCTGACGCGTGGGCCCGGTTTCACTCCCTGCTGGCTTAGCCAAGGGCCCATCAGTGTGCCACGGAGCTGCTTTGTGCTTTGTTCTCTCACACCTGCCCCACCTGTCTCAGGGGGTTGGAATGAAAACCACGTGGACATGATTCTTGGTGACTCTGCTCACGGCACCCCTCTTTCCCACGGGGCTGACCATGGACACGTGAACACGGCCCGGTGTCTGCCCCACCCAGCCGAGCCGCCCCGCGGCCCTGGGTCACTGTTTCCTCTCCTTAACCTTTTTCCTCTGCCAGGAGACAGCTGGTCACTGGAACTCAGGGAAAACAAATGCCAAAGTCTGCGCAGGCCAGAGGGCGTTTTCCCTGTAAAGGACCAGGTTGCAGAGAAGGGAATCTTAAAAGTTTCCCTTGGTGGAACCCAGGGTTAGGCCAACGCTTCATGTGTCCTCTGACAAATGTTTGACTTCACCCTTTTGCCGTTCCTTTGAGTGGACAAAAGTATAAATGTGGTGTTTGGCGTCTGGCAGCGAAAGCCGTGGGAGCCAGGGTGGCACATCTGTGCTCTCCGTCCCGGTTCCCCCTTCCCTAAGGAACACTTGGTTCCCCCCATCAGGGAAGAGGGAAGCCCGGGCCGTGCCTCGGGAAACCGTGTCCAGTGTGACCGTGAACCTCTTGTTTTGTTCATGGTCATTCTCTCATACTTCCCATTAACCCAGGGAGCTGTGGTTTAGGACGGTGTGTAGTCAATATACTGGCGAGCGAAATGTACCCACTTTTAAGGCAGGGGACAAGTTGAAGCTGCACATGGCTGATGCCAGAATAACTCCTGAATTCAACCCAAGCTCTGTCCGGGGACCATCAATACTCCTTATTGTTTGGACAGACGGGCTCCTGTGTCATCTCACGGAGCATGTGAACTAATTGCTAAAATTCTGCAGCACAGCAAAAACTAGACGTTATGTTGCCGATCTGACAAGAAATAGGTATAATTTTGATTTGTTTATGCTGGACGGCTCCTGTTACATTGGCTGTTGTCATTTTTTATTTATTTTTTAAAGATTTTATTTATTTATTTTTAGACAGAAGGGAAGGGAGGGAGAAAGAGAGAGAGAGAAACATCAATGTGTGGTTGCCTCTCACATGGCCCCCACCGGGGACCTGGCCTGCAACCCAGGCATGTGTCCTGACTGGGAATCGAACTGGCAACCCTTTGGTTCGCAGCCCGCGCCCAATCCACTGAGCTACACCAGCCAGGGCTGTTGTCATTTTTTAACTTGACCCCCTAAGGGAAGAGAGGCCCGTGCCCCGACCGCAGGGTCAGGGGTCGCAGGCGGTAAACATTCCCGCGGCACGCCGGTGCGCTGCGGCACCCGGGCTGACAATCGCTGGGCCAGGCGACAGAGCCTCAGGTGAAAGTGTCCTTCCCTGGTTGACGCGCTGTGTGAGTCCTGGAGACCACTGCTGTCCAGATGCCGCGGGGTCTCACCCTGTGCTTGTGTTCACCGGCCCCCGGTTCTCTGGCCCTCCAAGCAAACGTGTTTCTCATTCTTGAACGGCAGTAACACCCTTCTAGTTGCCGCTGTCCAGCTTGACGCTGGTGCATGTCAGCCCTGAGGCTAACGGGTTAAAGGAGGGCAGCCAGTCGCCGATGCCCGTCTACCTTCTGCCACTCCTGCAGGTGCCTGGGTGGAGCCTTGGCTGCCTGGGTCCCTCTTGGTCCCTCCCTGGGAGGCCACCAGCCCAGCAGTGGCAGCTTTGTGCCCAGTAACTCCTGCTTCTTGGTTCTTCTAGGAATCGTCCGCCTGAGAGACGGGCTGCGGGACCGCTACCCAGTGGAAGATTACCTGGACCTCTTCGACCTGGCGGCCCACCAGATCCACCAAGGGCTGCAGGCCAGCTCCGCCAAGGAGCACGGCAGGATGAGTAGAATCATGATCGGTACGGCCCCCACAGAGCTCCCGCGGGGCGCCCCTCCCACCCTGGCCCTGGCCCAGCTTTGCTCCGCCTGTGGGACGCGTGCATGACACCTGCTGAGCATGCATTCCCCACCTGGCCAGCACGCTCCCCCTTACATAACACGTTCACATCACTGGCATGGTTTCTATGAAGCAGAAACAGTAGTAGACTTTCTAGTTCTGTGCAGACTCAAGTGCATCTGAAATGGCTTTTTTTTTTAAGGTGCCATTTATTTGTTTTTATTTTCATTAAGCACACATGCGTCTTTAAATGATGAACCAATCTCAGTTTGGATGGGTGACTCCTAAGTCAATGAACCTACTAGTGTGGCTTTGAGAACCCCGGCTGCCTCTCCTGAGAGACTCGCTGCCCGAACGCGCCCTTGCTGACTAATTCCTGTTTGGAAAGTGCAGCCTTGGTCAACCTAATGCCTTTTGATGTCCGAGATGAGGGGGTGTGATGAGTAACTATTTCTTTAATTTGCAAGAATGTTTTATTAAAAGCACATTTGCTTGCCCGTTGTATTGGGTTCAGCCCAGGAGAAGACATCTGTCCCCGTGTGCCTCCTGAACGAGACAAATTTAATTGGCTATTTTGCTTAAATTGGCAGGCAACCAAGTTTTAAAATTTTCCTAAAGCTATTAGAGTTTGACTCTCCAAGTTCAGTGAATCTGTTAGCAACCAGGAGGGACGGTATCAACCGTTTGAAAGATGGCTCTTTACTTATGACTCTGTTGTCCAAGGTACCTGAGCTCTGAATTTTTTTTTTTAATTTTAGCTCAAAACCAAGCCCTGGGAGCCACGAGAGATCATTCCTCTCTCCACCCTCCCCACGCAAGTGTACATTGGCTACTAGTTATGTTTTTACAGCCCTGGGGTCCATGTACTCCAAACCCCAAGTCTAATTAATATTTGACAGTGACTTCCACCCCACATGCCTCTGGGAAAATCTCATTTGCTTATGAAAGAGCTAGAAATATGCACGGTAGGACCAGGGAAGGGAGACTAAGCTAATGAATGAAAAAGGCAAGCCTCAGTTTGGTGGCCTGATTTCATTCACGTCTAGATTTAAAGAGAAAGAATAAAGAACAAATGTGCTGCTCTGATATTTACCCGAAGCCGAGTGCGGCGAGCTCTACGGCCGTAGACAGGTGGCGGGAGAGCCGGCGACTGGCCCTGCCTGTGCCGCCAGCCTGCTCTGTGCCGCGCGCCAAGCCCCTTGTCGTGGTCCTGACCTCAGCCTGCACAGCTGTCAAATGGGCTTGTGGGGCCACATCATTTCTGGGCTCTCCCCAGTCCTGAATGTGATTCAGCTCCAGCTTCCTCCGGGTAGATCCTCAGCAGAACCACAGGATCTTCGTTCATCTCGGCCCACGGGGTGGGACAGGCAGGGCCTTTCCTCAGTGGTCTGGGCTAGTGGCCGGACTCACGAAGGGCTCCAGTGGCCGGGTTCTCTGGAGCTGGGGCTCCAGATATGTTGAGAGGTGCCTGCCTCCACTCTCACGGCCCCTGCTCTGCCCTGTCAGAGTGCACATGGAAGTTTCCGATTGTTTATTGAATTGTTGGTGTTTGTCCAGACTACATGGTTCGGGAGAGGATGGGATTATCTCTCTGGTTTCCCTGGTCTATCCCCAAGGCCAACTGCAGTGCTGGGCCTATAGTAAGCACCAAACGAATACTCTCTAGATGGGTGGATGGACAGGTGGATAGACAAAAGCTTCTCTGGTTGTAGAACCAGTTTATTTATGAGATATGACAGTTTATGCCAGTTTAGTTTTAGATACTTGCTTGTCCTAATGGTCCTTATTCACTGCGAGTAGAATTTTCATGTTGAAAATTCTACTTGTCTTTTCTGTATTCTTCAGCATTTCTCATTTAAAAAAAATAAATAAAGAGAAAGAAAGACCAGAATAGAAACTCTCCCCTGGATGTGGTTATGCCTCCAAAGAGCCAGAGGGCCCTACTTGGCCCTGATGCCGGGCTGCGCTCACCACTGGGCAGCAAGACCGAGGCTTGAGAGTCTCTCCTGCGTGAGAGACTTAGAGATGTATCACGGAGCCTGTGTAAAATGGAAACGCAGTGCATAATTGATTGATTTCCCTTTCTTTGTGAAACTCAGAACATTGTCCTAAAAAAAAAAAATTAAAAAATCAGGGAATTGGTTCAGGGTTCCGACAAAGAAATGCTGAAATGTCCGTGTCCGGCCTCACCCTGTCCTCGAATATTTGACATCGTCACCTCCATTCACACGGAGTGTGGTAAACGGAGCTGAGCACCACCTTCTGCTCCCGCGGCTGGACTGGGTGGGTGTAGCTGTGTGGGGGGCGCTGGCGGGGGGAGGTGTGGACACAGGGCCTGAGACTGAGGCCCTGGGAGGAGACCCCTCGCTGAGCCTTCCCCTGGTTTGTTTCTGGGTGCTCACCTGTGAGACTTCAAGGACAGGCTGGCCAGATTACACCCAGTTTCCTGATGAGCATCAGCCTCCCCAGCCACCTCTTCACCCCTGATGCTTTTGGGGAAAAAAAAAGCATCTAGCACATTCTCAGTGGGCTCTTAAAATGCCACAGAGCTGTGCACCGTGAGCAAAGTTAAACATCGTGAAATTGGGAGGCCAGGTGCTCATGGCGTGTTTTGGGCACGTCCCAGAGAGGGAAGCTGGAGGAGGTGTGCTTGGTGTTGCCTGGGCCCCCTTGATTTCCAGACGGAGGCCCTTGTGGAAGGGGGTGTCACTGTGGCAGGGCAGGGGGTCTCAGCCTCTGCTTCCTAGAGACCAGGCTGTCAGTGTGGCGGGCTGGCTCGTACCCTTGCGGCCGTGGAAGGGGAAGACCTCAGAGCCCGCGCCGCCCCCAACGCAGGCTGCTGTGGGGGAGCCCCGTGCTTGGCGCTGCTCCTTCACAGCATCTTCTGTTTCCAGGGGAGGCCAGTGCCTCCACCATGTGGGACAACAACGCCTGGGCCTTCTTCTACGGCAATGGCACGGAGGGCGAGCCCCCCTTCCTGACGCAGGACTTCATCCACGCCTTTCAGCCAGACGCAAAGCTGATCCTCATGCTCAGGGACCCGGTGGAGAGGTGAGCCGTTCAGACATATTTGTTTATTTTTCAGGGGGTGGCGGGGAGGAAGAAGAGGCAGTTTTCAAAGAACAGTCTCCCTTCTCAACACAAAGAAGATTGTGCCTCTTTTTTTTTTTTTTTTTTTAAGTAAACGAGCTTAACTTGCAATGTTAGTGCTATTTCTTATGTAAATATTATTCTTGGGGCAATCTTTGCTGTGTCTAAACAAATTGGGGATTGCTCTCTTGGCCATTCTGACCCTGGTCTTTAGCCTCTGGCCCATCTGCGTGGGGAGACGTAGGGCACTGTCAGGAAATGAGGAATGCCCCTGGAATCTGCGGGGTTTAACTCCTTGTCTCCTGAACTGATCGGTGTCTCTGTCCTGCGGGCTCCGAGCGGGCAGGCAGCGGCTTTCCTGGAGAGACCGAAAGGAAGAAAAATGACAGAGCTGCGGTGTGGCAAGGAGCAGGGTGGCCCAGTGTGGGCGGGGCAAAGTGGGCATGACATTGGACAGTGTGGGAGTGGCCGGGCCAGCGGTGGGCGAAGCTTGAATCACGGGTGACGCTTGTGGGGACAACAGACTCTCGGGGCTGCCAGGGCCTTCGAGTTGTGTAGTCCGATGTTGCCTGACCGATATCACCAAAGAGGCCTCCGCGTCCCCACCCAGGATGGCCGGTCCAGCTCGGGACAGCTCTGTGGGAGCGTTCTTCCCACTTTGGGGCCGAGTCTGTCTTTGGAAGGTCCACGCATGGGACCCGTTTCTTCCCCACCGAGCTCCACAGACGGCATCCTGTCGTTCTGACGTGGGACACCTGCCAGATATCGACGGCAGTGGCCACGCCCTCTGCGTCTTTGTTTTCCTGGTTACCTCTTGTCAGAGGTTGAACTGTGCTCTCCGGAAAGACACGTTGAAGTTCTAGCCCCCTGTCCCTGGACGTGTGAATGTGGCCTTGTTTGGAAGGAGGGTCTTTGCAGGTGGGCCTGGCTGAGATGAGGTCCCACTGGGTTAGTGTGGGCCCCCAATCCAGTGGCTGGTGCCCTTAAGGAGAAGAGGGGACATGGGGACACGTAGGAAAAAGGCCGTGTGATGAAGATGTCGGACTGCCGTGATGCAGCTACAAGCCAAGGAGTGCCGAGGGCCACCAGCAGCGGGGGAGGGTCATGGCGCAGACCCGCAGGCTGTGGCTGGGGGCCCACAGAGGAGCCAGCCCCGCCCACACCGGGTTTAGGACTCCTGGCCTTCAGAACGGAGAGGGTCAGCTCCTGTGGCTATAAGCCACCGGGTCGTGGTGATTTGTTGCAGGACCCTCAGACGCAGATCCCTTCCAAGGGCGGCGCACGTTCCTGGTGCCATGTCCTTGCCTGTGGTGACAGCAAGACCTGTTTGTTGTGGGAGTTTTAGAAAACGCACTGGAAAACAGCCTTTAAAAACACCGGTGCCCTCCATCCAGACTGCCGTTGTTTCTGCGTGCTGGACTTTCTTCCAATGACTCGTCCAGGCCGATGCGTGCGGCGTGTGTGGGCACAGTCTTACCTCTTGTCCTGTACACTTCGCATTGTCGCCCCCGAGGGATGTGCCTTAAAGTCCCACCCTGGACACCCCTCCCTGAACCTGCCCTTCCTGCCCAGTGCTCAGAATGGCCCCGCCGCTGTCAGTGTGGTCTGGCCAGAGGGGAGCTGGATGACCCCCCCCTCCACCTCTGCTGCATGGTCCCCTTGGTGCCACGTCACACGGCATGTCCCTCTGCCCGGGTGTACGCCTGTCCTCCGGCCTCAGGGACTGCTCCTCCCCGGCTCCGCAGAAGCCCTGACCCCGGAGCAGCTCCCATGTCTACTGGCCAGTTCCCACGCTTTGGAGGCCGGAGCTTGGCCCTGTGCTCATGGCGTGGGATGGCCCCCCTTGGTCAAGAACAGTTGACACAAACCAGTGGGGCCCTCGGGTACACAGGAAACAAAACAGTCAGCCTGGACAGATGAGGCCTGATGACCCCGCTGACCCCTCGCCGCCCACAGAGGTGTCTTCACAGCTGCTCCGCCCCTGCCCCAGGCCACCCCCAGCTGCAGTTCACAGGGTTGAATGTTCTCCTAGGAGTGTGCTTTCTGCTCACTGGATGTCTTCCTGTCGCATCTGCCTAGTTCCTCCTTCTGAGGGAGGTCGCTCAGAAGTTTTCTGAAACTTCAGCCCATCCCCTTTGCCACATTCTGCTGGTTACAAGCAAGTCGCCCAGGGCTTCAGCCTTAGAGGGTCAGGTGAAAACCCAGCCTTTTGTCACTCCCTGGGCACGGGGAGGGACCGCCAGCCTGTGTCTGGGCTTGGTTTGGTGGGTGCACCCCCGTGCTGGCCCCGGGGGAGCGGGAGCTCACGGCTGGCCGGGGCGACAGGCGCGCTGTGGCTCCGGTGGTCTGTGGGTTCAGCAAACGCAGAGGGAGAATGAGCTCCTGGGGGTGGGGTGGGGGAGGTCCCGAAAGGCTGCTCTGGAAGAGCCCAGGCCAGGCTGGGTTTTGAAGGATGGGTTGGAGTTTGCCAGTGGAACAAAGGAGGAAGGCGGTCCAGGGTACAGAGCATCTTGAACAGGGAGAACGGAGAGGACAAAGGTCGCACTGCCTGCTCTGTCCTGGGGAGTGGAGCCAGCTTTCCCGAGGGCCCCTGTCTTCCTGCAGTTCTGATTCTGCCTCTGGGGACCGGAGTGCCGACGGGTGGTCTCAGCACAGGGAGGGGCGTCCTGCGGCCCAGGGTCAGAGGGCTGAGTGGGAGCAGTGCCTGCCCAGCCTGTGGGCACCACCCCCCAAGGCTCCTCCCTTGAGGAGGCTCCCCGCCCACAAGATGGCCGGTCCCAGGAGGCACCACGTTCTCCTCTCCTTTTTCTTTTACAGAACAAATACTCTGTTTATACCGGGAGCTGAAAGTTAAGGTTTCTTGCCTTTCTGGTCCTAGACTTCATAGAAACGTGTCATCAGTTAAAGCGTTTACTGAGCCCCGATCACACAGTGGGCACTGAGTTGGGGCTGAGCGTGCACTTGCTGGCGAACAGCGAAGGTACCCTGGCGCCTGCCCTCCGGGAGCCGGCATGTGATCAGAGCACGAGGTGTTGACCCTGTCATGCTGGGTGTCCTGGCGCCGAGGGGAAGGGAGAGTGTGTGGCAGCAGCCAGACTCAGGGTGCTGGCCCCATGGGGTCGCCTGCCGTGTTCGTCCTCTGCAGCTGCGTAACAAATCACCCAGAAATGTGGCAGCTTAGAAGAACAGTTTGTGAGGATCGGAACCTGGCCCCGCTCTCTCGGGGCCTCCACGTCAACATCTCGTCTCTCCTGTGGCTGCCATCAGAGTGTCACCAGGGTGGGGTGTCATCTGAGAGCTGTGTGGGGGAAGGATCAGCTTCCCACTCACATGGTTGTTGGCAGAATTCAGGTCCTTGGGGGCTGTTCAAAGGGGGGCCTCCGTTGTTTGATGGCTCCTCACCGCCCGCACGTCTGCGTGCTTCCCCAAAGCCAGCTAGGGAGAAAGTCTGAAGTCTCCATCCTCTATAATCTGATCACGAGGGGACAGCCCATCCCCTTTGCCACATTCTGCTGGTTACACGCAAGTGACGAGGCCCAGGCCTCACTCAAGAGAAGGAGAGTCCAGGGTGTGAATCCCAGGAAGTGGGCATCCTGGGGACCTTCCTAGAAGTTACCTGCCGCCCTGGCTCTGTCCGCTGCATGCCCCGGTCCTCCAGGAACTTGGGCCTTGCAGCCGGGGACACTAATGGCCAGGGCGGCACCAGGCTTCGCGTGCATGGTGGAGTGTGTGTTCGCGAGCACGTCTGGTGTGGGTTCCCGACAGCAGCAGCTGTTCCGTCGCTTTTTAAACATTTGTAAGGATGTGTAACAATAGGAATTTCTTCTTTTTAGAAACCCGTGACTCATGGCCTATCCGAAGTTGCTGGCTCGTTTCCTGTCCCAGCCAGAAAGGATGATAAATACAGGGTGTTTAGGTCACTGTTGAAGAAACACACACTGTGGCCCAAGTTCCCAGAGTCTAATTGGGTCCCGGGCCATTAGCCACGTCACTCATGCTGCGACCTTGCCCTTCTGCAGAGGGAGATTCCCTGGGTTGCTTAACTGCCAGCAGGATGGGCCAACTGGTTTATTTCCTTTTACAAATTGGCTCAGAGAGAAGGAGGGGGTGCTTTTATTTCTCGATTTAGATTCACATTTACCCTTTATTTTGATCATTGATCAAAGGAAGAGTGTTTGAAAATGTTGGCAGTGTTAGCACAATTAAATCAGTCACTTTGAAGCTTCCAGAGGAAGGTGTCAGTGGTAAGGGCCCTTCTTCTTCCGGAGAGGAGAGGGCCTGCGGGGACGAGGGAACTCTGGGCCCGCCCCGCATTCTTATACGTCTCTCTGTGTGAGAAATAACGATAATTTAAAATGCAAGTGATGCATTCTTGGGCTAAATTGCCCAGTTAATTAAAAAGAAGCCCCTAATTAACAAGTAGAATTTTTCATTTAATTCGATTCTTAAGTAGAGAAGACAACTTTTCAACGCTTCCCCCGTCAGCCTCCTGCCTCTTCATTTGAGAGACAGTCGGTAGTGCTTGCCCCTCCCCACCCCACACCCCTGTTCAGTGGCAGTGATGGTCCCCATGACGTGTGAGATGTGGCTGGGCGGTGCTGACCCCTCCAACGTAGTTCACTGAAGGGACTTCGGGGGAGTTGTCACGTGCCATCTGTTGGGGTTTTACCGTCTATATTTTGGTTTTAATTCTGCATGTAGTCGGATTGTGATGGGCAGAAGCAGCGCCACAGGAGTGTTTGCTTTTCAAGTTTCAGGGTTACGATTGTGGCTATGGTTACGGTTAGGGTTGGGGTTGGGGTTATGGCCGTGGTTAGGGTTATGGCTATGGTTAGGGTTGGGGTTGGGGTTATGGCTATGGTTAGGGTTAGGGTTACGGTTGGGGTTGGGGTTATGGCCGTGGTTAGGGTTATGGCTATGGTTAGGGTTAGGGTTGGGGTTGGGGTTATGGCTATGGTCAGGGGTAGGGTTACGGTTGGGGTTGGGGTTATGGCTATGGTTAGGGTTAGGGTTACGGTTGGGGTTGGGGTTATGGC
>PVJI01027913.1:0-17107 GCA_004026765.1 Micronycteris hirsuta
TTTCTGTGAGTTCATCAAGCTTCTCGAGTTTCTTGAGCTGCCTGATAACATATGCTTTGAACTCAATATCTGATAGTTGGCTTGCCTCTGTTTCATTTATCATTCTTTCTGGGGCTTCCTCCTTTCCTTTCATTTGGGGATTGTTTCTTTGTCTTCCCATTGTTTTTGGGATTCTTCTTGCTAGCCTCTGGTTCTTAAATTGATCTGTCAACTTCTCTGAAGCAGCGAAGTTAATTTTGTGTTGCTCTCTGTTTTTTGGATTGACTCTTGTCTGGGTCCCACTCTATTCTCTTCACAATTCCAGGTTTTAATGTCTCACCTGTTGATAAAGAAGCGAGGGGAAGGGAGATAAAGAAGGAAAAGAAAGCAAAAGAAAAGGAAAAAGAAAGATAAAGAAGAAAATAATTTGAAAATAACATAAAATAAAAAATAATAAAAAATAGGAAATAAAAGGAAAAGAAAACTAGGAATACCAAATGAAGAGAAGGTAGAAGGAATTAAAAAATATAGAGGAAAAATAGGAAGGAGCTTGGGGAAAAACAAACAAAGAAACAAAGAGAAAACGAAAGAAATAAAAAATAAAAAATAAAAATAAAAAAATACTTTTGTTGGCTGGCTTCAACAGCGTCAGGCTGCGAAGATCTGCTGTCTTCCTGTGCTGCACTCTCAGCTGCCGTCCCGCCTCCAGCTTAGTTGCCGGGAGTTTGCCGCACCTCCTCTGGGCCATCTGACCCCCACCCTGAGTCAGAGTTTATGATGTCTGTGACTCCCCTCAGTGGGGCTCAATGTAGCTCCTCTGTTTCTCCCCCACGGAGGGACTCTGCACCGCAGGTCTGGGTTGTGTCTCAGGCCCTCCAGGATTGAGCTCCACGCTCCTGCATTCGCCGATCGCTTTTGTCTCTGGAATCGGAGCTTGCAAGCCGCAGGCCTGGGTGCCTGGTCGGGCACCTACGCCAGCCGCCCCCGACTGGCTCCACTGGGTGCGCGCCCAATCCAGGACCTCCGGGCCTGGGTTTCCCTTTCAATTCAGACTCCGATTCCTCCCGCTGGGATTGCCAGCCTCTGCAGATCAGTCCCCACGTACGCACCGACCTCCGGACTGCTGGGGACCAAGGCTCTTCCAACAGACGCGCGCGTCTGCTTTGGCAACTCACGCACCCCAATCCAGCTCCCTCCCAGGGAACCTGGAGCAAACTGGGAAGCTGCTGCTACTGGATCCGCAGACCTCCCGGCTCCCCGTGAGACCCAAGGGACCCCTTCCCTCCGAAGCAGTCTCCCTACCGGCTGATCTTTCAGTTTTATGTGCAGTCCTGGTTGCCAATCTTCCCACACACCGGAATACAGCTGGGTGATTGCTCTGCTCCTCAGAAAATCGGCCAGATATCCCACCAGTGGGCCGGAAGAAACCGATCACGCTCCCTCCTAATCCACTGCCATCTTTCTCCTGTATATTACTTCTTGTTTCTCCCTTATTGCTTTTAAGATTCTCTCTCTGTCTTTAAAACTCGGTATTTTAATTTTGATATGTCTTGGAGTAGGCCTCTTTGGATTCATCTTGATTGAGACCCTCTGTGCTTCTTGAACTTGCATGGTTTTTCCCCTTTCCAAGTTCAGAAAGTTTTCTGTCATTTTTTCAAACAGGGTTTTTATCCCTTGCTCCTTTTCTTCTCCTTCTGATATTCCTATGATTCAAATGCTGTTGCGTTTCATGTTATTTTTTATTTCCCTTACGCTATCTTCATATTTTTTTCAGTCTTTTTTCATGCAGCTGCTCTACCTGGGTGTTTCTTTGTACTTTACCTTCCAGCTCACTAATTCGGTCCTCTTCTTCATCCAGCCTACTTGTAATTACTTCTAGTGTGCTTTTTATTTAAAAAATTTTATTCTTCATTTCTTCCCAGTTCTTGTTTATAGTTTCTATTTCCTTTTTCATACTGTTGTAGTTCTCACTCAGTTCCTTGTAGATGTCTCTGAGTTCTTTGAGCATCCTTATAATCATCCTTTTGAATTCCATATCTGATAGTTTGCTTGCCTCCATTTCATTTAACTCTTTTAGTGGGAAGTCTTCTGTTAATTTTTATTTCTGGTTCTTTCTTTTTCTCCCCAATTTAGGTGATTCTTTTAGTTTGTTTCTGCAATTCCTGATGCTCTGCTTTGCCAGCTGTCTTCATAGTGTGAGCTTCTATGGTATGAGTTTTGTGGGACTCAGTGGTCTGGTCTTTTTGAATTCCTTGTTTGTATGCTCTATGGTTGCCTTTTTTCAATTTGAGGTGGCTTTCTTATTGTACTTGTGTTTTACCCCTTTGTGGCTCCTTTGTTGGTACATTCTCTCCTCCAGCAGGTTTACTGGTATTCACAACTCCCACCTTATCTTGCATGTGATCTGGGGAAGGGCAAAGATGGAGTTGATTGTGCAGTGGTAGAGTATTTTATGGGATTTAAAGTGCCAACAAGTGGAGAACAGATAGGAGATCCTTTGGAGGAATACAGCAATAACCATATTTCATCCAACTAGCCACTTTTTTTAAAGGTGAAAAAGAGATAAGACTATTATTAAAGGGGAAAAAGAATACAAGAAAACTCCAGAAAGCAGAGGACTTATGGTAGGTTAGATGGTGAGATATAGTGAAAGTTGTAGGAACTTGGCATAGTGTGTGAGAGAATGGAGTTAAACCCAACAGTAATTAAACTCGGGAAGGTAGTAAAGTGGAACACGAGCATGGAAGGGTGTTGTGTGATAATGGGAACAACAATAATATGAAAAGAAATGTATGGTCTGAATAAAAAGAATAAAAAGTAAAAGACCAAGAGTAGTGTGTTATAGGAATATGAGTGAAATGAAGGAAGAGAAATTAAAATGCAATATGAAAAGGAGAACAAAGAAAACCAGTCAAATAATGAAATCAAACAAACAAAAACAAATTAAACTACATGGAAGGAAGAGAATTAAAAATATAATAATAATAATAATAATAATAATAACCAAAAATTAAAGTAAAAAGTAAAAAATAAAATGCAAGTTCTGTAGGAAAGTGAAATGAATTTTGTCTATGTTGTTGGTGTTAGCCTTCTGATCTCTCTCTGGGTCTATCTTTGATCCTTTCACAGCTTCAGGTCTTAACTGTCTTATACTTGGAAGAAAAAAGAAAAAAACACAAAAATACTATGCCTCCTGCTGACTCTGAACCCACTAAGGGGGTTTTGTTGGTGCTCCTGGATGTTGGAGGCAAGGGGGACTGATCTCCATGTATTTTTTTTCCTTTCCTGTGGTTCTGTGTTGGGGGTTTGGTCTGGGCTCCAGTAATCAAAGGTGCCCAACCTCCAGCCCAAGCCCTCAGTGCAACACCAGTGTTCAAATGCACCAGGCTGGCACTTTTAATCCACCTTGTTGTGCCACCCTTTGATTAGTCTGTGAAGTTCACTAAGTGGGAGCAACTCGTACCCCTCCTCTCTATTTGCTGGTCTGGGTACTACACACATACAAAGTCCCTTCAGGGTAGTTTAGTTCCTCTATTAAACTAAGTCTCTCCAGAGACTGTTACCCCTCTGATCCCCTGCTATCCCATTTTGATCAGTCTGTGAGGAGGCCTGATTTGGAGCAAATCGTGCCCCTCCTCCTCCCTCTTTGCTGGCCCGACCGAGGCATAAGAGTTCCTTAAACAGTGGTTGAGAGCCTTTTTTGAGTAAATTCCTCTTGTTTGTGCTGGTCACCATTCTTAATAAGCATCCAGCTTTGCACACAGCTCAACTCTCTGACCAGTCCTGAGACAATCTGCATCAGGGTCCATCACTGCCCAACACTTTGTCCATCCCCAGGTGTCATCCAGCACCCCAATTTCTCTGGTACTGTCCCAGCCAGTGACCACAGTCCCAGTGGGGGAACACCACTCCTGTGCCTCTCTCACAGCATTTTTATCCTCCCCCACATCTGCGACTTCAAGCATTCAGATCTCTCCTGGTGCAGGACTGCCTTCCCTGCTCTGGGAGGAGAAGGATTGCAAAGTTACAATCACTGATCCTGCTCTCCTCCAAAGCTCCTGCAACAGTCACAATCCCAGATGCCAGGCACCAGGCCACAGACTGCAGCAGCCTAGGTCCCCATGCAGGTCCCAGGGACCTTACCATCCCTACACAATCTCCTTACAGTCTGTTTTTCTATGTCCTCTTTAGTCTTTGGCTTCCAAACTTCATATATGTGGGCTTGTGTTGGCTGTTCACTCTGTTTTTCAGAAGATCGGTTAGTTGTCTCAGTTGGGTGCACGAGCAAGTGGGTTCAGCTCCCACCTACCTCGCCACCATCTTAGATCCCCTCTATCTCCTTTTTTATGTTTTCTATTTCTTTATTGAAGTTCTCACTGAGTTCATCTATGCTTCTTCCAAGTCCATTGAGCATCCTCATAACCAGTGTTTTGAATTCTTTATCTGAAACATTGATCGTCTCTGTTTCATCTAGTTCTTTTCCTGGGGTTTCGTCCTGATCCTTTGTTTGGGATATATTACTCTATCACCTTATTTCAGCTGCCTATCAGTGTTTGTTTCTATTAATTAGGTAAAACAGCAACCCCTCTCAATCTTGAAGGAGTGGCTTTGTGTAGGAGCTACTGCTTTGTAGACTGTGTGTACTGGGTGTATTTGGCAGGCCAGCTGTGGCAGGGCCATGGGTTGGTCACAGAGAGTCTCAAGCAGGAAGCATTACCAGGGCCTGTAGCTGTAGCTGTAGCTGTAGTGAAGGCAAGCCAAGATAATTCCCTGGAGCAAGCTGCACTGGGACTACCTTGGCAGATCAGTTAGTCTTATAGCTGGTGTGGGCTCAGGACTTGGGTAGTCCAAAGCTCAAGCTGTAAGGTACAAGTTGTAGGGATTCCCAGAGATAAGCTTCTAGGTCTGTAGCAGAAGTGGGAATGGTATTCAGGAAGTCCCAGGGACCCAGGTACAAGGAAGATATATAGCAAAGATGAACAGAAGCTAAGGAGAGTCCTGTGGGCAAGTCACATGGCTACAATTTAGAGCAGACTGCTGGGAGACCTGTTTCTGTAGAGTGTGTCTATCCCTCTTTCCCTCCCTCTCTTTCACTCTCTCTCTCTCCCTTCCCACACTCTCCCTCCCTCTCTCTCATTTGTTATGCAGAAGCCATTCGGTCAGCCCTCAGTTCTTCGGGGGGAACTGCTCTGTCTGTTGGTTTAAATTTGATGTGTTACTTGGATGAGGTAAGTCCAGGGTCTTCCTCTGCCAACATCTTAGACCAGAGACAGAAGCTGTTTTAGTTAAATAGGGGGGTTCTGGCCAAGATGGAGGCATAGGTAGAAACCCTTCACTTCCTCTCACAACCAAAAGGAGGATAACGACCAATCTAAAATCAATAAACAACCAGAAGCTCCAGAACATCAAACTTCATGGAACTCTGACAACCAAGGAATTAAAGAAAAAATCAACCAGAACAACCAAACCAGTAAGAACCCAAGAAGAGGCAGTGGACCAAGGGGGTGGGGCCGGCTGAAGGCAAAACTGAGACTTGGAGTTGACTGTGGACTACGGCAATTGCCACAGTGGGAGAAACTCCCAGTCTCATGTGAGAGTTCATTTGAAAGTGGGCTAGAGCTGAGCAGGCAAGCTGCATTGTTCCCTCTATGGCCCCTCCCTGACAGCAGTGCCACAGCGCAGCAAAGAGGGTTGCCCTGCCCTGGTGAATAACTAAGGCCCCACCCCCTTATAAATTAACAGGTGCAACAAGACAGAGAAATTTGGCCCAAATGCAAGAACAGAGCAAAACTTCAGAAAGAGAGCTAAGCGACGAGGAGATAGCCAATATATCTGATGGAGAATTTAAAGCCCTGGTAATCAAGATGCTTACAGAACTGATTGAGCTTGGTCAAAAAAATAAAAAAAAAAAGAAAGATACCCAAAATGAAATAAAGCAAAATATTCAGAAAACCAACAGTGACAAGAAGGAAACCAGGACTCAAATCAACGATTTGGAACAAAAGGGAAAAAATAAACATCCAACCGGAACAGAAGGAAGAAACAAGAATTGAAAAAAGTGAAGAGACTTACGAACCTCTGGGACAACTTGAAATGTTCCAATATCTGAATTATAGGGGTGCCAGAAGGAGAAGAACAACAGCAAGAAATTGAAAACTTATTTGAACAAATAATGAAGGAAAATTTCCCCAATCTGGTGAAGAAATAGACTTCCAGGAAGTCCAGGAAGCCCAGAGAGTCCCAAAGAAATTGGACCCAAGGAGGAACACACCAAGGCACATCATCATTAAGTTACCAAAGGTTAAAGAGAAAGAGAGAATCTTAAAAGCAAGACAAGAGGAGATGGTTACCTACAAAGGAATTCCCATAAGGCTATTAGCTGATTTCTCAAAAAAAAAACCTTACAGGCAAGAAGGGGCTTGAAAAAAGTATTCAAAGTCATGAAAGGCAAAGACCTACATCCAAGATGACTCTATCCAGCAAAGCTTTCATTTAGAATGGAAGGGCAGATAAAGTGCTACCCAAATAAGGCCATGTTAAAGGAGTTCATCATCACCAAGCCCTTATTATAATGAAATGTTAAAAGGACTTATCTAAGAAAAAGAAGATCAAAAATATGAACAATAAAATGACAAAAACTCACAACTATCAACGAATGAACCTGAAAGAAAAGAAAAACAACGAAAACAAAAACCAAGAAAACAACTAGAACAGGAACAGAATCAGAGAAATGGACAACACATGGAGGGATTTCAGTGAGGGGGGAGGGAGGAATGGGGGGGAAGGTGCAGGGAATAAGAAGCATAACTAGTAGACATAAAATAGATGGTGAGAGATAAAAAATGGTATAGCAAACAGAGGACACAAAGAACTTATATGTACAACCCATGAACATGAACTAAGGGGGAGTGCTGGAGGGTTGGGGGGGACAGAGCAGAGGGGGGATACAAGGGGAAAAATTGGGAAATCTGTAACAGCATAATCAATAAAATACTTAAACAAATAAAAAAGAATAGGAGTAAGAATATGATTGAAGTTTGTTCAAAAGAGAATGGTTTATTGATGATAGCCATTTTGACTAATGTAAGTGATATCTTATTGTGAATTTAATTTGCATTTTCTCTGGTGATTAGTGACACTGGACATCTTTTCATATGTCTACTAGCCATCTGTATGTCCTCTTTGCAGAAGTGTCTATTTAAGTCCTTTGTCCATTTTTTTCATTGGACTTCTTTCCATGTGGAGTGTTATAAGTTCTTTATAAATCTTGGATATTAACCCCTTACAGATGTACCAGTCAATAAGTTCTCCCATTCAGCATGTTGTATTTTTATTTTATTGATAGTATCCTTTACTGTGCAAAAACATTTTAGTTTGATGTAGTCCTATTTGTTTATTTTTTCTTTGGTTTCCTTTGCCTGAAGAGCTCTGTCAGATAAAGTATTGCTATAAGCAATGCCCAATATTTTACTGCCTATGACTTCTTATAGGATTTTTATGGTTTCAGAGCTAACATTTAAGTCTTAATCCATTTTGAATTTATTCGTGTGTGTGGCATAAAAGTGGTTTAGTTTCATTTTTCTGCATGTATCTTTCCAATTTTCCCAAAACCATTTATTGAATAAACTAACTTTAGTTCATTGTATGTGCTTGCTTCCTCTGTCAAATATAAATTGACTATAAGTGCATGGGTTTATTGGGGACGTAGAGAAAATGGAACTCTTTTGCACTGTTAGTGGGAGTGGAGATTGGTACAGCCACTGTGGAAAGCAGTATGGAGATACATCAGAAAACGAAAAAAGGAAATGCCTTATGACCCAGCAACTCAATTTCTGGGAATTTACCTGAAGAAACCTGAAACACTAATTTGAAAGAATACAAGCACCCTGAATTGTGGAGAAACCTCCCAGAACAAACAACTAAGCAATAGGCAGAGAGAAGCCACCATACAACTTCGGACAAACAGAAGAACCAGCTTCAGTACAACCTGTCTGGTAAGGAGTGCGGTGGAGACTCAAGAGGCCTGGTTGGGCACCCACAGGTGGCAGCGATGGAGGGATAATTAAGCAGCTGTTTGGGTCCCCCTGAGAAGAATAGGGACTAAACCTTAAGCTAGTATTCCCAGCCTAGAGCACCAGAGGCCAAAAAAGTACAAAGATAACAGCCAGCAGCGAAAAGTGGCGGGACTGCAGAGACAGATGGCTGAAGATGCAAGAACCATTTAAAGGGCCAACACACAAATTTTCATTTGTATCCACTTACCCTGGGCTCTGGCAAAGACGGGGGCAGAGTGGGCTGGGGATGCCTGAGGCAGACTAAGGACTGAGGCTTTAGGGAGAGAACTGTGAGAGTAGACACCAGAGTCCTAGTGCTGAATCATCCCCCAGACAGCAGCGACCAACATGATCAGGCAGACCATTCCCCTCCGAGCAGCATTAGCCTGAGGGGAAACAATAGCCTTGACCCCAGGAGGGTATATGCCCTGGCTCTGTGGTGCTTAAGCCTTCCTGCTGAGTGCAGAGAGACAGTAGGTCCCTGGCACAGAGGGGACAGAGTGGACTGGAGAGACTTTAGGAGAGACTGGGGAAGGAGGCCTTGGGGAGAGGACTGAGAGAGTTGCTGCCGGGATCCTGGTGCCAAGCCAACCCCCACATGCAGCAACCATACTGCTCAGACAGACCACTCCCACTGAGCATAGCCTAAGGGGAAGCAATAGCCCCCATCCTAGGAGGGATTCAGCCCCGCCCTATGGTGCTTAAACCTGACTTCTAAGTGTAGAGTAACCAGATTAACAATTGAAGGAGACAGCCAGGGACAGCAGATAACTGGAAGTATCCAACAGGCTGCCTAAGGTCAGATGAGGTCAACATCTGACATCACCAGTGGCAGATCCAGAAAGAAAAAAACAGTGGTAGATACAAGAAGCTACTGACACAAAAGCCACTGTGGTCTCCTTCATGATTTGCAATATTTTCTTTCCTGCATAGTTTTTTAACATTCATTTCTTATCCAGCAAGTTTGTATATATTAAGTTACCAGTTTTTATACAATAGTGTATTTCAATTCACATATTTGCCCCTCCCTCCTCTTAGCCCATTTACCTTCCTCTTTCCTCACATTATTTTCATTTCAAATTTTGTTTTCTCTCTACAACTTGTTACAACTAGCTACAACTTGTTTCCATTCCGCACTTATTATTTCTCCCCTGTCCAGACACACAAAACCAATTTTCTTGTCAGGGATCATTTCACATCCTTTTGCCCACCTCTTAAAATACCGATGTTCTCTTTCAATCTTTAACAATCATTGCTAGTAGGCTGTGGGTAAATAGATTTTGTATTCTTTTTTTTTTATTTTTATCTCGAGAGCCTGAATAATTCTCAATTTCAAATATCAAATTTTAGTGGTCCCCTCTCCTACTCTTTTTTTGTCTCAAATTTTAATTTTGACACCTAAGCCTGTATTTTTACTTTATTGTTGTTCAATTACAGTTGTCTGCATATTCTCCCTTCCCCTCCCCCACCAATCCCACCTCCCTCCCCACTTGGTTCTGTCCATGTGTCCCCTATAGTGGTTCTTGAAAACCCTTCTCCCCATTGTCCCCTCCCCCTCCCCCGGCTATTGTTAGATTGTTCTTAATTTCAATGTCTCTGGTTAAGTTTTGCTTGCTTATTGCTTTTGTTGATTATGTTCCAGTTAAAGGTGAGATCATATGGTATTTGTCCCTCACCGACTGGCTTACTTCACTTAATATAATGCTCTCCAGTTCCATCCATGCTGTTACAAAGGGTATAAGCTCCTTCTTCCTCTCTGCTCTGTAGAATTCCACTGTGTAAATGTACCATAGTTTCTTGATCCACTCATTTGTAGATGGGCACTTAGGTTGTTTCCAGCACTTGGCTATTGTGAATTGTGCTGCTAAGAACATTGGAGTGCATAGGTTCTTCTGAATTGTTTTTTTCAGGGTTCTTAGGGTATAATCCCAGTTGTGGAATTGCTGGGTCAAAAGGCACTTCCATTTTTAGTTTTCTGAGGAAATTCCATACTGTATTCCACAGTGGCTGCACTAGTCTGCATTCCCACCAGCAGTGAAGTAGGGTTCCCTTTTCTCCACATCCCCTCCAACAGTTCTCTGTTGTTTTGTTGATGATGGCCATTCTGACTGGTGTGAGGTGGTATCTCATTGTGGTTTTAATTTGCATCTCTCTGATGGCTAATGATGTTGAGTATCTTTTCATATGTCTCTGGGCCCTCTGTATGTCCTCTTTCAAAAAGTGTCTCTTTATGTCTTTTGCCCACTTATTTAATTGGGTTTTTTGTCTTCCTGGAGTGGAGTCGTATGAGTTCTTTATATATTTTGGAGATCAAACCCTTGTCTGAGGTATCATTGGCAAATATGTTTTCCCATACTGTTGGTTCTCTTTTTATGTTTTTTTCTTTTTTGTTTTTCTTCTATTTCTCTTTCATCCTACCTTTTATTTTTCTTTATTCTCCTTTTTTCTTTCCTTTACATCCAAAATTTTAATTTTTCCCTCTCTTAGCCTGGTTTCTGTTCCTCACTCTTAGTATTCCCTCTGCCTCTATCATTTCAAAATCACTTTCCGTTCCTCTAAACATCACTTAGACTTTTCTTTGTTTCTTTCTTTCCTCTTATTCCCCTATAGCTGATATTAATTTTAGCTCATTTGTTGCTGATAGTACGGTGGTGGATTATTCCCTCCAATTTCGCTGCTATATTTTTATTAATTATTTACTATATTTCCTTCCTTTTTCTTTTTCTCTCACACTTTATTTTTATATTATTTTAATTTTTTGTTTTAACCTAATATTATCTGTGTCCCTTCTCGTACTCCATTCCACATCCTTCATTCCCTTTTTTATTCATGAGGTAAATTTTACATTCTCTCTTTCCATTACTCCAAGGGGAGTTAAGGGAAATTCAGGACAACATGAAATGGAATAATATCCATGTAATAGGCATACAAGAAGGAGAAGAGGAGGACCAAGGAATAGAAAATTTGTTTCAAAAAGTAATGATGGAAGAGAAGATGGCAGCAAGATGGTGGGAGGGGCAGAGTCCCCTTCCTCTTTCCCGCTGGTGAAACACTTAGCCGATTTTCTGAGGAACAGAGCAAACACCCAATGGTATTCCAGCATATATGAAGATTGGTGACCAAGATTATAGGGGAAATTGAATGATCGGACGGTAAGGAGAATGCTTTAGAATGAAAAGGTCCCCCTGGACCAGCGTGGGGAGCAGGGCAGGCTGCAGCCCCAGACCCGGCAGCTGCTGGGTCTGCTGCAAAAATTCTTGGGAGAGAGACAAGTTGGGATGTGTGAGAGACCAGGTGCTTATTCAGACTGGTGGGCGTAAATAGGAAGACTTTTTCAAAAAGAAAAATAGGAAAAATACAGGCACTCCCTGGCTATTTGGAGAGGCCCTGTCCCAAACAGCCCCGGGGTCAGTGCATACCTGGAGATCGGAGGCCCAGAGCAACCTGCCTGCCCAATCTCCAGAAGCACCGGGGTGAGTGCACAAACAGCGGCCCTCGGCCCATGGTGGCTTGCACTCCCATCAAGGGTGAATTAGAGATTGTACGAACCCAGTGACCCGCTGCCTGTGCCTGCCAACTCCAGAAGAACCGGGAGTAGTCTGCAACCAGCAGCCCTGGGTTCAGTTGCGGCTTGAGCAGCCAATCAAGAGGAATTAGGGACTGTGCGCACCCAGTGATCCATGGCTCACTTGTGCCCACTTGAAATATACCAGGGATGGTGCACAACCGGGCCCCCCAGACTTCAGCTCACTGACACCAAATCCAGGAACAAAAGGGGACAGTGAACACAGGTATGTGGAGCTCACACCCAGACAGCCGGGGACAAAGCGCTGGCCACCCAGCCTATGTGCATGGAGCCCTGCAGGGCCGACTGGCTCTGTAGAAGAAAGGCAGAAGAGTCTCGCTGAGGGGAGACGCAGTCCTCACAAACTCTTGACTCAGTGTGGGGGCCAAACCACCCAGAAGGGGTGCTCAGAGTTCCAAGCATCTAAACCAGCAAGAAGGTGGTGGGTGAGTTGCCCCTAAGTGGTGCACCTCAAAAATGGCACAACAACAGACCCAGTCTGGACCCAGAAGCAAACCTAGGAACTGGGCAGGAAGCTGGACAACAGCGAATACTGCATCTCAGGAATGGAGAAAAGCAAAACTAATATCCCCCCAGACTGACGCAGACAGGAAGACCAAAAGAAAAGGCCTGGCTGGACACTTTTGAAGCCAGCCAGCAGAAGGTGAGACATTAAAACCTGGAGCTGTGAAGAGACCAGACTTAGCCTGAAATAAGGGTCAGCCCAAAACATAGAGACAGTGACACAAATTTAAATTTCCTACTCCAGAGAACTTGCAAGGTGGGAGCAATGAACACCAGTACACCTGCTGGAAGAGAAAATCCATCAACAAAGGAACCACCAACACAAAACAACAGAAGAAAGAGAAGGAGGAAGAGGAACCCACATTAAAGTCAATCTAGGACTGAATGGATAATACACCAAATAGTGGAGAAATTACCCACAACAAACAACTGAATAAGAGTGAGAGAGAAGCCTGAAAACCTTGTTCACACAGAAGACTCAGCTTCAACACACCTGTCCACACCCGCACAACAGAATACAAGGCATGGAGGATGGAGTGACCCTCAGATAACTAGCTGGAGGAAAGGAACCACAAAAGAAAGACCCAATAACAACCAAAACCCAAAGACATACAGAGAGCCAACATAAATGACATTCCACGACCAGTGAGCTAAGGAGATTAAGGAGACTACACAACTGAATCTCGCAGTTATTCTACTATAGAAGCTCATACCATAAAACCAGGAAGTCAGAACAGATCAATCTAAGAAACAGAGGCTAGTAAGAAGAGTCTTTCAAACAATGGTAATACAAAGAAACAATCCCCAAATGAAAGGAAAGGAGGAAGCCCCAGAAAGAATGATAAATGAAACAGAGGTAAGCCAACTATCAGATATTGAGTTCAAAGCATTGTATATCAGGAAGCTCAAGAAGCTTGATGAGCTCGCAGAAAATTACCAGAAACTACAGGGAAACTACAATGAGCTCACTTCAAACTATATCAACATGAAAAAGGAAACAGAAACTATCCATAAGGGCCAAGAGGAAATGAAGAATACAATATCTGAACTAAAGAAAACAATAGAAGGAATCAAAAGTAGGCTTGATGAAGAAGAGGATCAGATCAGTGAGCTGGAGGACAAGGTACGAAAAAACACCCAAAAAGAGCAACAACAGTAAAAGAGACTCAGAAAGAATGAAGAAGTATTAAAGGAAATGCAGGACAACATAAAACATAATAATATTCGTATAAAAGGGATACCAGAAGGAGAAGAAGAAGAGCAAGGGATAGAAAACCTGTTTGAAAAAGTAATGATGGAAAACTTTCCGAATCTGATGAGAGAAAAAGTCATACAAATCCAGGAAACACAGAGAGTCCCAATCAAAAGGAACCCAAACAGGCCCACTTCAAGACACATCATCATTAAAATGGCAAAATTCCAAGATAAAGAGAGAATCTTAAAGGCAGCGAGGCAGAAAAAGGAAGTACCATACAAGGGAGCCCCAATAAGGCTAGCAGCTGACTTCTCAATGGAAATGCTTCAAGCCAGAAGAGAATGGCAAGAAATATTCCAAATAATGAGAACCAGAGGCATGCAACCAAGGCTACTTCACCCAGCAAGGCTCTGAATCAAGACAGATGGCCAAATAAGGAGCTTCCCAGACAAAAGAAGACTAAAAGAATACACCTCGACCAAACCAGCTCTGCAAGAGATGCTAAAGGGACTGCTTTAAGGAAAGAAAGGAAAAGAGAGAGAGAGAGAGAGGAAAACAAATACAAAATATTGACAATGAATAAGTACCTATCAATAATAACCTTAAACGTAAATGGATTAAATGCTCCCAACAAAAGATATAGACTAGCAGAATGGATAAGAAAGCATGACCCACACATATGCTGCCTACAAGAGACCCATCTCAGGACAAAACACCTACACAGATTGAAAGTGAAGGGCTGGAAACAAGTTTTCCAAGCAAATGGACAGGAAAAAAGAGCTTGAGAAGCAATACTCATATGAGACAAAATACACTTCAAAAAAAGGGCCATAAAGAGAGACCCAGAAGGACACTTTATAATACTCAACGGAAAAATCCACAAAGAAGACATAAACATTGTAAATATATACGCACCCAACAAAGGAGCACCCAAATACATAAAGAAAATCTTGGGCCTGGCTGGTGTAGCTCAGTGGACTGAGCGCGGGCTGGAAACCAGAGGGTCCTGGTTCGATTCCCAGTCAGGGCTCATGCCTGGGTTGTGGGCCAGGTCCCCAATGAGGGCCACGTGAGAGGCAACCATACATTGCTCTTTCTCCCTCCATTCTCCTTTCTCTGAAAATAAATAAATAAAATCTTTTAAAAATTAAAAAAAAACAAAGAAAATCTTGGAGGACTTCAAGGAAGATATTGACAGCAATACAATTAGAGTAGGGGACTTCAACACCCCACTGTCAAAAATGGACAGATCTTCCAAACAAAATATCAACAAAGATATTGTGGCATTGAACAATGCCCTAGAAGAAATGGACTTAACTGATATATATAGAGACTTTCACCCCAAATAAGCTAAATACACATTCTCTTCTAATGCACACAGAACATTTTCAAAGTCAGACCATATGATAGGACAAAAACAAGCCTCAACAAATTCAACAAAATTGAAATCATACAAAGTATTTTCTCTGACCACAAGGGACTGAAATTAGGAACCAACCCAAAGGAAAAAAACCCAAAACACTCAAAATCATGGAGATTGAATAGCATGCTATTAAACAATGAATGGGTCAAGGTCAAGATTAGGGAAGAAATCAAAAACTTTCTTGAAACAAATGAAAATGAACTTACAACAACCCAAAACTTATGGGACACAGCGAAGGCAATCCTGAGAGGGAAGTTCATAGTGATACAGACCTACCTAAAAAAACTAGAAACAGTTCACACAAACAACCTAACCCTACACCTACAAGAACTCGAGGAACAACAACAAAGACAACCGAGAGAAAGTAGGAGGAAAGAAATAACCAAGATCAGAGCAGAATTAAATGACATAGACACTAAAAGCACAATACTAAGGATCCATGAATCCAGGAGCTGGTTCTCTGAAAACAAACAAAATCAACAAGGCTTTAAGCAGGCTCATCAAGAAAAAAGAGAGAGAACCCAAATAAACTCAGTCACAAATGAAAGAGGAGAGATTACAACTAATGCCACAGAAATACAAAGGATTTTAAGACACTACTATGAAGAACTGTATGCTAAAATTGAAGCAGTAATCAAAAAACTACCGACACACAAAAGCCCTGGACCAGATGGTTTCACAGGAGAATTCTACAAAGCATGCAAGGAAGACCTAACCCCTATCCTTCACAGACTATTCCAAAAACTCGAAAATGTTGTAAGACTCCCAAACTCTTTTTATGAAGCCACATCATCCTAATCCCAAAACGAGATAAAGACACAAGTAAGAAAGAAAACTTCAGGCCAGTATCGCTGATGAACATAGATGCTACAATCCTCAACAAAATATTGGCAAACCGCATCCAGCAATACATTAAAAAGATCATACAACATGACCAAGTGGGATTCATCCCAGCGATGCAAGGAAGGAATATTCACAAATTAATAAACGTAATTCATCACATGAACAAAATGAAAGACAAAAATCACATGATCATAGCAATAGGTTCGGAAAAAGCATTTGATAAGGTAGAGCACCCATTTATGATAAAAAACACTTAGAAAAGTGTGAATAGAGGGAGCATTCCTCAACACAATAAAGGCCATCTATGAGAAACCTACAGCCAACATTATAATCAATGGACAGAAACTAAAATCTTTCCCACTAAGATCAGGAACAAGACAAGGGTGTCCACTATTACCATTTCTATTCAACATAGTAGTGTAAGTTTTAGCCACAGCAATCAGACAAGAAGAGAAAATAAAAGGAATCCAGATTGGAAAGGACAAAACAAAACTGTCGTTGTTTGCATATGACATGATAGTGTACTTAGAAAATCCTATAGTCTCCGCAAAAAAATACTCGACCTAATAATTGAATTTGGCAAAGCAGTGGGATACAAAGTCAATATCCAGAAACCAAAGGCATTTTTATATACCAACAGTGAAACAGCAGAAGCAGAAATCAGGAAAAAAATTCCATTGGATATAGCAACAAAAAAAGTGAAATACCTAGGAATAAACCTCATCAAGGAGGTAAAAGACCTGTACTCAGAAAACTACCCTACGCTGAAGAAAGAAATCATGGAAGACACAACCAAATGGAAACAGATACCATGCTCATGGATTAGAAATCAACATCATCAAAATGTCGATTCTACCCAAGGTAATTTATACATTCTATGCAATCCCTATCAATGTACCAATGACATATTTCACAGATACAGAACAAACACTTCAAAAATTTATATGGAACCATAAATGACCCAGAATATCAGCTGCAATTTTGAGAAAGAAGAGCAAAGCAGGAGGGATCACATTTCCTGATATCAAACTGTATTACAAGGCCACTATAATCAAAACAGCCTGGTACTGGCATAAAAACAGACAGATAGACCAATGGAACAGAATAGAGAGCCCAGAAATAAACCCGAGTCTCTACGGGCAATTAATCTTCGACAAAGGGGGCAGAAGCATAAAATGGAAGAAAAATAGCCTCTTCAACAAATGGTGTTGGGAAACCTGGATGGCTACCCGCAAAAAAATGAAACTCGAGCACCAACTTACACCATACACAAAAATAAATTCAAGGTGGATAAAAGACTTAAATGTAAGTCGTGACACCATAAAAGTTCTAGAGGAAAACATCGGTAGGAAAATCTCAGACATTCCACACAGCAACATCTTCAATGATTTGTTCCCTAGAGCTAGGGACATAAAGGAAAGAATAAACAAATGGGATCTTATCAAAATAAAGAGCTTCTGTGGGGCTAAAGAAAATAGTATTAAAATAAAAAGAGAACCAACCGTATGGGAAAACATATTTGC
>PVJI01027914.1:0-17087 GCA_004026765.1 Micronycteris hirsuta
AGTTTCCTTATCTCTATTGGTTCCCTGCAGATCTCTCCTCATCTGTTCAAGCAAGTTCGTTAATTTTTCATCGAATTCTGAAAGCATCCTTATTACCAGGGATTTGAACTGTGCATCTGATAGGTTGGCTATCTCTTGGTCGGTTAGCTCTGGGGTTTTGATCTGTCCCTTTCTTTGGGCCATTTTTTTCCCCCTCGGTCAACCTGTTACTGTAAGGGGGGCGGAGTCTTGGGGACCCCTGTGCAGGGAAGTTCCCGGTAGTTGTGCTGGGACCGAAGCCTCTGGGGGCGGGGCCTGAGCGCACAATGGCACCTTCTCCGCTCTCCGCACCCACACCGCCTCCTGCAAGCACTTCGAGCCCCTTTGAGCTGACTCCGGGGGTCACTCCGGGGTCGGTGGGAGCCGGGCACAGAGCGAGCTTCAGTCAGTCCCCGTCTGGGTGCGCTTCAGCCCTGCGGAGACCGCCCCTCCAACTGCGGACCTGCCATCTGCTCACCTGCTCCCCACGGGGTCGCCGAGCACTCTCCCTTCGCTCTTCACCTTCTGGTTCACCAAACTTGATGAATGTATCTTCTTTAATTCCTTGGTTGTCTGACTTCCTCTCAATATGATTTTCTGTCAGATCTGGCTGTATTTGGATGTATATATTTCTTTTTTTTCCCTTGTTTGGTTGTGCGAGGCGGTACGGTGCATTCACCTATGCCGCCATCTTAGGAAGTCTCCAAAAGGGCTATGTATTTTAATCTCATCTTCCATTTAATCCTTTCCACTATTGTCTACAATATTGACTCCATTTAAAAAACACAGTTGGATTTCCTGAGCCTATGATTACACAGCTAGTCAAAAGGCTGAGCAACTTTTCTCTGGGACATCTGCATCTTTAGCATGTAATTTCCAGGTGTAAAGTGAAGATAACTTGTGGATAAAAGTGACCAAACTTGCTCTGCTCCAGCTTCCTGCCATATGGATGTTAGAACATGGAGAACCAGTCAAGAAACAATAAAATGAGCTTCATGTACTATGGGGCCAAACAGGGCAGCAGAGCTGACCGGCAGCATGTTGGGACGTTGCAAAACTGAACGGCATGGTAGGATTTCCATGGAAGGGAGAGGCTAAATCCACGTCTGTTAGGGCTTTCCCCCAATACATAACATGTTAAGGAAATACCATGTGCTTGGACATGACCACAACTCTTCTCTAGAAAGTTGGCAGTGGCCGTCATCAGGGCATCTCCATTCATTCCCTAAAGAGCCTCGTTGGGGTCCAGCGGGATCAGCTCTCCACCCTCTGCTGCTCTATCCACCTTGAAAGGTTGAAACGGTCTCTCCTTCCTTGCCCGGTTAATTCCAAGTTATCTTCTAGTTCTCAATCTAAGAAATGTCTTCCCTGATTCAAATTAGATCTCCCCTGTTATTCTCTCACAAGACCCTGTGCTTTTATTTCATTGTACCAATCACAAGTGGTAATCATATACTTATAACTTTCTCTTTTTATGTCTCTTTCCGCTGCTTGACCGCAATCTTCAAGAGGCAGGGACCATGTCTAATTTATTCACCACTGAAATCACAGACCTGAGCACAGTACTTAGCAAATAGGTCTTAAATAAATACATAATGAATTAATAAATAAAAATACTCCCATTGTAATTCATATACTCACATCTAGAATAGATCTAATCTACTAGATAGGCAGATATAGATTACATGTAATAGTGATAACTTACTCCGTGTATGACCTGTGTGATTTAATTCACATTATGAACCTCAAACTCTTCATCTTCAAAATGCAGAAAAAAAGACCTAATTAGTGAGATTATATATAAAATATATTTTAATGTTATATTAAATATATTATGTATATTATATTGCATATATAATATAATAATAATACATCATATTACATATCTGTGCCAGATATTGTGTGTGCATATAATATATTAGAAATATATTGAAATTTAAATTAAAAATATATTCTATATTATATGTATTTATCTAGTGTTATCTATTACATATTATATTATGATATATTAATATATGATATATTGTGTAATAATATATTGTTACATATAATATATTTAATATATTACATATTATATGTAATATAATATATATTTTAATATATAATACATTGTATATATACATACACACAATATCTGGTACCACTAAATATTGAATAAAGGCTCTCTAGGTATGCCTCATCCTTTACAATCACCACCACCACCACTCTTGAGCTGTTATATAGAGCCATTTGCAATGAGGAAATGAGGTCTCGCACGGGCTAAAAACCTTGCCCAGCTGTGGGTAGCAGAGGCAGTATTAGAGTCCTGGTCTTTTTGCCTCCAATTTTTATGTTTATTATATGGCTCCTTTTTTATAGTTCACCTTTGGACCACACTGTGCAGAAAAGTAAACAAAGAGAAATATAGGAAACATCACAAACACAAACAGGGTATACCCAGACCTCAGAAAAGTATTTGAAATGAAACTTTGACAGGTAATGGAAACGTCTGATGACACTGAGAAATGCCATCAGTTCTCATTATGTTTTCAAAATAGTAAGAACTATTATCAGAATCAGTGGTCTTTCCATAGCCTTGCTCCATGGAAGTAAAAGTGGGCTTCCTCATGAGTCAAGCTTACTGAATTTAATTTTATGTATCAAGACGTACTTAGACCAGAACAAGAAAAGAGAACCAAACCGCATCAACAAATAAGCAAACAAAACAAATAAAGCGTTTGTCTGATATTTCAATTTTTCTCTGCTTTCTGCAATTTATATGTGAAAAAATCAATAGAAAATATTAAATATTTTTGAGACAGATTGACAAAATTATCAATGGATAAGAAAATAATGCTTTTGAAGAAATGTGGAAATTAATTTGTACAATGTAATTGTAATTGGTATTATATGCCTAGAGGTCAGTATCACAAATATATAGCATAATCGGGGTGTCCAACCTGCTGTCAAGGATGGCTGTGAATGTGTCCCAACACAAAATCGTGCATTTACTTAAAACATTATGATATTTTTGTGTGTGTGACTGCATGTTGCAATTTAACCAAGACAATTCTTCTTCTTCCAGTGTGATCCAGAGATGCCAAAAGGTTGGACACCCCTGTTAGATGTATATCATTTGGCCTGGAAAATCCACTTTTAAGTTATTCCCCAGTCCAAAATCAAAGATGTGCCCCAAATTGTATAGAACCATTGTTGATAATCATCAAAAGCTGGAAATAATCTGAATAGCTAACAAAGTGAATTATTTCTATAAATCATGGCACAAAATGAAATACCAGACAAATGTCCAAATGTTATGGTAGAAGCATTTTAACATGGAAAGATGTAAAAGATGTTTATCTTATATTGTTGCTGGAAAAAATATAGTTTGAATGGCATACAATTTATACACATAAACGCACACACAAGGTAAATATATACCAAAATGTTAAAAGTTACTGTTTGGATTTTTTTTTAAACTAAATTTTATTTTCTTCTTTATTATGTTCTATAATTTCAACATTTGAAAAATTATGAGTGCTCTGTCTAGGTGGCTCAGTTGGTTGGAGCATCATCCTGTATACCAAAAGATTGTGGGTTCAAGCCCCCGTTGGGGTTTATATAACTGTCAACCAATCTATGTTTCTTTTCTCTCTCTCTCTCTCTCTTCATTTCTCTCGAAAAATCAATAAGCATATCCTCAGGTGAGAATAGGAGGAAGAGGAGGAGTAGAAGAAGGAGAAGAAGATTGGGGGGAATTTCTTGAGACAGTTGACCCAGGGCAGTAGGATATACCTTAAAACACCACTGGCAAATAAGAAACAGAATCCAAGAGAAGCTCAGCCTTCAGAAGGTGAGGCAAACAGATTGAGGTTTGACTTCCCACAGCGTAGCCTTGGCATTCTGCCTTTTACAGGGTGATGGGCACTGAATCACCAGAGCCATCACGTCTGGCTTCTCAAGGACTTTAATGAACTTTTTTGTGACCCTGCTGTACTTAACAGTGGCTAGCAGAAAAGGAAGGGTCAACAACAATTAAATCTTGGCCTTCACACGGTAATCAAAACGGTCTGGTACTGGCATAAGAACAGACACATAGATCAGTGGAACAAAATAGAGAGCCCAGAAATAAACCCAAGTCTCTATGGTCAATTAATATTCAACAAAGGGGGAAGAAGCATAAAATGGAGTAAAAATAGCCTCTTCAACAAATGGCATAAGGACATCTGGACAGCTACATGCAAAAAAATGAAACTCGACTTCTAACTTACACCTTACACAAAAATAAACTCAAAATGGATAAAAGACTTAAATATAAGTCCTGATATCATAAATTCCTAGAGGAGAACATAGGCAGGAAAATCTCAGATATTCCATGCAGCAATATTTTCACCTATATGTCCCCTAGAGCAAGGGACATAAAGGAAAGAATAAACAAATGGGACTTAATCTAATTAAAAAGCTTTTGCATGGCTAAAGAAAACATTAGCAAAACGAAAAGGGAACCAAGTGTTTGGGAAAATATATTTGCCAATGATATCTTGGACAGGGATTTGATCTCCAGAATATATAAGAACTCACACATCTTCACACCCAGGAAGACAAACAATCCAATTAAAAAATGGGCAAAGGACCTGAACATACACTTCTCCAAGGAGGACATACAGAGGACCCAGAGACATATGAAAGGATGCTCAGCATCACTAGCCATCAGAGAGATGCAAATTAAAACCATAATAAGATACCACTTCACACTGGCCAGAATGGGAAACATAACCAAATCAATAAACAACAAGTGCTGGCGAGACTGTGGAGGAAAGAGAACCCTAGTGCACTATCGGTGGGGATGCAGACTGGTGCAGCCACTGTGGAAAACAGAATGGAATATCCTCAAAAAAACTAAAAATGGAACTGTATCTTGACCTGGCAATTCCACTGCTGGGATTATACCCTCAGAATCCCTAAACACTAATTCAAAAGAACCTATGCGCCCCAATGTTCATAGTAGCACAATTTGCAATAGCCAAGTGCTGGAAGCAGCCTAGGTGCTATCAGTAAATGAATGGATCAAAAAACTGTGGGACATTTACACAATGGAATACTATGCAGCAGAAAGAAAGAAGGATCTCCTACCCTTGGTAACAGCATGGATGGAACTGGAGAGCATTATGCTAAGTGAAATAAGCCAGGCGGTAAGGGACAAATACCGTATAATCTCACCTACAAGTGGAATCTAATTAACAAAACAAATAAGCAAGCAAAATATAATCAGAGACATTTAAATTAAGAACAAACTGACAGTAAGCAGAGGGGAGGGGGGAGGGAAATAACTGAGGAAAGAAGGGAAATAGTCATCAATGAACATGTATAAAGGACCCATGGACAAAGCCAAAGGGGGTAAGATTGAAGGTGGGAGGTGGGGGTGGGTGGGATGGGGGAAAGTGGTGGTGGAAAATGGAGACAACTGTATTCGAACATTAACTAAAAAAAAAAGTCTTGGCCTTCAGGCAGGACACCACAGTTAAAATGGCAACTCCCACTCTGCTCTGGAGTGGAGCTAATGGCTAAAATACCTGGCCCTCTCTGAACCCCATTTATGCTAAACCTTTTTTTTTAGCACCTAAATGGCCAACACTATCTAGTAGGTATGGGAAGAGATACGGATATAGAAGATGTTGTCTCTGCTTCTGAAACTCACAATAACACAATCCCAGCATGGCAAGAGTGCATCAAAACAGGAAAGGCTGAATAACAAAATCAGGTATTGGGTGGTTAAACATCAAAGGGTGTTGCTGGCAGTACAAATTTTAGTAGTCTTTGCTTTAGTATCCTTCAGGCCACGAGACACCAATTCTCATGCCTTTCTTCCTTCTCAGCACATGTGGCATCTTTCCGGATAGACTGTAAGCTCCTTAAGGCAGGGAGTATGTACTTTACTTCAGATGATCCTGTACTAGTCTTTCAATGGCCTAAGGGAAAGAGTAACTAGGTTGCCTCAAAACCAGTAAGACCAATCTGCAGACAGAATAGACTGGGGTTATTTCTACTCCATCCACCAAAGAAACCTTAAAAAAAAGAGAAAAATAAAAATAAAACTCGTATTTACCCTTCAAGATACAATTCAAATGTCACTTATCTGTGAAAACTTCTCTTAATGCTAGCTATCAATACCAACAAACCAAACCATAGCTTAGAGGCTTAAAGATAACAGACATTTACATGGCTCATGATTCTGTGGGTCAACAGTTAAGGCTTAGCTGGACAGTTCTGATCTCATCTGGCATCCCTCATGTGTCGGTAGTCACATGTCAATCATTACATAGTTCAGCCTCAGGAATTGCCTGCCTGTGAGGCAACAAGGTGAAGGAGCCACACATTTCTTACCCTCTGCAAAGATAGCCTGTCTTGTAAATATGGCAGGTTCAGAAATCCAATAGAGTGAGTAGAAATATGCAAGTTCCCTTGAAGCTGTTAAATTAATTAAATAAGCAGGCTATTAGACTCATGTGGCTCTTATGCCCTGGCAGCTTACACAACCAAACCAAATCTAAGCCTGTAAATGCTATCGGGTTAGGAAATCAAAGCACTAAGATCATCAACCAGTCATAAACAGTCAAATAGGCTTTAAAGCTTTGGCCAAACAATTTTCTTACTTTGCTTTCACTTTTTCACTATAAATGTCTTTCCCCAGCTCTCATGGGTGGAGTACTCAGAATCACTTTCAGTTTGACGCTGTCTCATTTTAATTGATTTTTGCTCAAATAAACTCTTAACATTTTAATATGTCTCAGTTTATATTTTTATCAAGACCAAGGCTTAGAATTGGCATATCATTACTTCTGACATGTTCTGGTCACTAAATCAAGTCACATGGCTAAGACAAGATCCATAAGATAGAAATATAGGCTTCAGTTTTTTTTACTTTAAAAGATATTGTATGATGGTTGAAGAAAAAGTATAAAAATTAAGGTCAATTTAATTGGGAAAGACTAAGTCAAAAATAATTCTACGACCTTTTAGCTTCCATTTTTTTATTGAAGAAGCTATTAATAATGCCAATTTTATAGCAGCAATAACCTACTGAGTGAAAGAGCTTTAGGATGAAAATAGCATGCAATTAAATTAGTTTCCTTGGTATTAGATTTGAACTGATATAACAACCCTAACCAGTGTAGCTCAGTTGGTTGGGCATAATCCTGCAAAGCAAAAAGTCATTGGTCACAAGTCATGAAAAGTCACAAGCAAAAAGAGCACATACCTGGGTTGTGGGTTTGGTCCCTGTAGGGACACAGGAGCACATACCACAGCAATCAATCAAACATGGATGTTGCTCTCTCTTTCTTTCTCTCTCCCTTCCCCTCTCTAAAAATAAATAAACAGATCACTTCCAGGCAAGACGGAGGCATAGGTAGATACACTGTGCCTCCTCACATAATCAAAAGATGAACAACAGATTTAAAAACAAAAAACAACCACAACTGATAGAAAATCAAACTGTATGGAAGTCCTACAACCCAGGAGTTTAAGAAGAAACATTCATCCAGACCAGTAGGAGGGACAGAGATAGGCAGCCTTCCAGAGAGAACTTGCAGCAAGGTGGGAGCTGGAGGACTGGGGTGGGCAAGGCATGGCTGGCAGACTCAGCAAGGTGGAGCAAGCAGTCCCACATTTGTGTGTGGATAAACCAGGAGGATCAACCGGGGAGTGAGACAGACCACACAATCCAGGGTTCCAGCGCAGGGAAATAAAGCCTCAAAACCTCTGACTGAAAAAAACCTGTGGGGGTTGAGGTGGCAGGAGAAACTCCCAGGCTCACAAGAGAGTTCGTTGGAGAGAGCCACGTGGTTCTAGAACATACACAAAACCACCCACCCAGGATTCAGCACCAGAAGGGCCTGATTTGCCTGTGGGTAGCAGAGGAAGTGACTGAAAGCCAGCCGAGAGCTGGTCAAGCAGAATTGTTCCTTCTCAGAGCCCTCCCTCACATATAGTGCCCCAACGCATTTCCCTTGGTTGCCCCACCCTGGAGAATACTTAAGGCTCTGCCCCTTACAATGTAACAGGCCCACTGAGGAAAAAAAAACATGGCCCAAATGAAAGAACAGATCAAAGCTCCAGAAAAAAATACAACCAAGCAATGAAAAGATAGCCAACCTATCAGATGCATAGTTCAAAACACTGGTAATCAGGATGCCCACATAATTGGTTGAGTATGGTTGCAACATAGAAGAAAAAGTGAAGGCTATGAAAAGTGAAATAAAGGAAAATATACAGTGAACCAACAGTGACAGGAAGGAAACCGGGACTCAAATCAATGGTTTGGAGAAGAAGGAAGAAATAAACTTTCAACCAGAAAAGAATGAAGAAATAAGAATTCAAAAACATGAGGAGAGGCTTAGAAACCTCCAGGACAACTTTAATCATTCCAGCATCTGAATCATATGGCTGCCAGAAGGAGAAGAGGAAGAGCAACAAATTGAAAACTTATTTGAAAAAATAATGAAGGAAAACTTCCCTATTATGGCAAAGGAAATAGACTTCCAGGAAGTCCAGGAAGCTCAGAGAGTCCCAAAGAAGTGGGACCCAAGGAAGCATACACCAAGGCACATCATAGTTATATTACCCAACGTTAAAGAGAAGGAGAAAATCTTAAAAGCAGCAAGAGAAAAGGAGACAGTTACCTACAAAGGAATTCCATAAGACTGTCAGTTGATTTCTAAAAAGAAACCTTGCAGGCAAGAAGGAGCTGGAAAGAAGTATTCCAAGTCATGAAAGGCAAGGACCTACATCCAAGATGACTCTATCCAGCAAAGCTCTCATTTAGAATGAAAGGGAAGATAAAGTGCTTCCCAGATAAGGTCAAGTTCAAGGAGTTCATCATCACCAAGCTCTTATTATATGAAATGTTAAAGAGACTTATCTAAGAAAAAGAAGATAAGATCAAAAATATGAACAGTAAAATGACAACAGACTCACAACTATCAACAACTGAACCTAAAAAACAAAAACAAAAACAAACTAAGCAAACAAGTAGGACTAGAACAGATTCCCAGAAATAGAGATTACATGGAAGGTTATCAGTGGGGAAGGGGAGGGAGGAGAATGGGGGAAAAGGTACAGGGAATAAGAAGCATAAATGGTAAGTACAAAATACAGGGGGGTGGGATTAAGAATAGTATGAGAAATGGAGAAGTCAAGGAACTTGTATGTATGACCCATGGACATGAACTGAGGTGGGGGAATGATGGTGGGAGGCAGGGCACAGAGCAGAGAGGAATAAAGGGGAGAAAAAAATGGGATAACTATAATAGCATAATCAATAAAATATATTTTAAAATAATAAATAAATAAAATCTTTACACTGATATAGCATAGTTGACTGTAGAAGCTTTTTAAATTTAGACTTGACCTTTTGATATGAGGAATTACAAAATCATAATGCAAAGTCAAGAATTTTGAAAATAAAGGTTTTTGGTGATTTTTTTAGAAGTCACATTTATTGAGATATTATTTATGTGCTGTAAAATTAACACCCCCCTGCTGTCACTTTAAAAAAATTAAGGTATAAAACACATAATACAAAATTTACTAACTTAACCATTTTTAAATTTTGTTTGTTGGTTTGTTTGTTTGTTTGTATAGAGGTGAAGGGAGGGAAAGAAACTGATTGTTTGCCCCTCATAAGTGCTCTGACCAGGGACTGAACTTGCAACTTAAGGATGTGCCCTGACCAGGGATCGAACTCATGACACTGATTTTGTGGGATAATGCCCAACCAACTGAGCCATACTAGTCAGAGCCACCTTAATCATTTTTAAGAGTACATTTCAGTAGTGTTAACTATATTCACATTGCATGCAACAGATCTACAGATTTTTTTTCATCTCGCAAACCTGAAATTCTACACTGATTGAATAACAGTTCATTTACCTTTCCTCTAAGCTTCTGGCAACCATAATTCTGCTTTATGTTTCTATGAATTTGACTATTTTAAATACCTCATGTAAGTGGAATCATACAGTATTTGTGTTTTTGTGACTGGCTGATTTTACTTACCATAATGTCCCTAAGTTCATCTATGTTATAGTTTGTAACAGAATTTCTTTGTTTTTGAAGGTCACAGAATATTCCACTGTGTGCATAGCCGCATTTGTTTTGTACATGCATCAGTTGATGGGCATTGGGTTGCTTCCATCTCTTGGCTATTTAAAATAAAGTTAAAATGAACATGGGCATGCAAATATCTCTTTGAGATCCTGCATTTAATTTTTTGGAGAGATATATATGCATGTGTGTGTATATATACACATATATATGTATATACATATGTGTGTATATATATATATATAATCTCCAGAAGTGAGACTGCTGGATGATAATTATATTTCTAACTTTTTGAGGAACTTCCATACTGTTTTTCATAGTGGCTACATTATTTTACATTCCCACCAATAGTGCAGAAGAGTTTAAATTTCTCCACATTCACACCAAAATTATTTTCCTTGAAAGTAGCCACCCTAATGGTGGATCAAGTAAAAATGTAACCCTTTTGATGTACAATCCTATGAGTTTTGACAAATACATACCTTTGTATAAACACTATTCTGAACATTATCATTTCCATTACCTCAGAGTTCCCTTGGACACCATTGCAGTAAATCCCCTCCCCTAACCAAGACCCCCCGCAACCACTGATATGTTTATATCCCCATTGTTTTGAATTTTTCAAAAAATCATATAAGCAATTATATAGTCTTCAATGTTTTGAATATGGGTTCATTTGGCATAATAGACTTGAAACATTCATGTATTTGCATATATGAGTAGTTTTTCTTCTTTGTTCCTGAGTGATATGTCCTTGTGTTAACATACCACACTTTGTTTACCTATTCACCAGTTTATTCACTATTTGGAATGTTTCTAGTTTGGGGTCATTATTAATAAAGTATGTATAACTTTATTCATCTGTACAGCTTAAGCTGTACATCATTTGTAAACCTATATTATGTGTAAACATGTGCTTTTTATATCTCTTGGATAAATACCAGGAACTGGGATTCGTGAATTATACAGTTAACAGTATGTTTAACTTTATAAGGAACTGCTGAACCGTTTTCTGTCATGGCTATACCATTTTGTATTTCCACTACCAACATATAAGAACTCTTGTTGCCCTACATCCCTGCACTTGGTATTGGTAGGTTTTTAAAGATTTGTTTTTCCCAGCAATCCTAACAGGTGTGAAGGGATATCTTGTGTTAATTTAAATTTGCATTTTCCTAATGACTGACAGCGTTGAGCATCTTTTCATGTGCTCATTTTCTACTTCGGTAAAGGGTTCAAATTGTGTGCTCACTGTTTAATTTAGTTGTTTCTTATTGTTGAGTCTTCAGAGCCTTTTGCATACTCTTGTCAAGTGTGTGATTTACAAATAACTTCTCTCAATCTGTGACTTGAATTTCTATTTTCCTAACACTTGTCTTTGGCAGAACAAACTCTTAATTTGGAAGAAGTACAATTTATCAAATTTTTCTTTTATACATATTGCTTCTGTATTGCGACTAACGCATCTTTGCCTAACACAAGGTCACAAAGATTATTTTTTGTTTTTTCTAAAAGTTTTATAAATATTTATTTAGCTTACCCATTTTGAGTTAATTTTTATGAGGTGTCAGTTATAAATTGAGTTTTTTTTACATGCGGATGCCTAGTAATTCTAGCACCATTTGTTGAAAAGACTATCCTTTTTCCATTTAATTTTCTTTGTATCTTTAAAAAAATCAACTGGCCACAAACACATGAGTGTATTTCCAGGCTCTCCACTTTATGCCATTTATCTTCACGTCTACTCTTTGTGAACACTGTGCTGTCTTGCTTCCTAGAGCTTTACAATAAATCTTGATATCAGGTAGTGTAAGTCCAACTTTTTTCTTCTACTTCAAAATTGTTTTCGTTGTTCTAGTTCCTTTGTGTCCTTCTGCTTACTTTGGACTTAATTTGTTCCTTTTCATATTCTAGTTTTATAAACATATTATTAATTTGAGTCCTTTGTCTTTTTTTTTTTTTTTTTTTTTTAAAGATTTTATTTATTTTCAGAGAGAGGAGAAGGGAGGGAGAAAGAGCAATGTATGGTTGCTTCTCATATAGCCCTCACTGGGGACCTGGCCCGCAACCCAGGCATGTGCCCCGACTGGGAATCGAACTGGGACCCTCTGGTTCCCAGCCCGCGCTCAATCCACTGAGCTACACCAGCTGGGCTCGTCCTTTGTCTTTTAATGTAATCATGTGATATTATAAAGTTCCCTCTAAGCACTGTGTTAGTCGCACTCTGCACGTTTTGATATTTCATTGAGTTTTCATTTTAATTTAGTGCAAAATATTTTCTAGTTTCCCTTTAACTCATGAGTTATTTAGAAGTGTGTTATTGATTTTGTGAATATTTGGGTGATTTTTTAGATGTATTTCTGTAAATGATTTCTTAGATCTGTTATGATCAGTGAACATGCTTCATATGAGTTCAGATCTTTTTAATTTGTTTAGGTTTGATTTACAGCCCGTAATATGGTCTCTCTTAGTGAATGTTCCATGTACACTTGAACATGACATATATTTTTCTGCTGGTGGCTGGAGTGTTCTAAAAATTATAGTTAGGTCCAGTTGGTTCATAATGTTATTTATGTCTTCCATATATATTCTTACTGATTTCCTTTCTACCTATTATACCAATTTTTAAAGTGTGAAAGGTTCCAACTCGAATTATGGATTTGTATTTACCTTTTTAATTCTACCAATGTTTCTTTATTTGAAGGTTACTTGTTAGGTTTATTCATATTTAGACTTGTGTCTTTATAAACTGATCCACTTACCTTTACTTAATTAATATCTAGCTTTATCTCTGATAATATTCCTTGTATGAAGTCTACTCTGATATTGTGGTGATTTTTGGAATTTATCATAACAGATTTATTCTCTCTTTCTTATGGTTACTTATTTATTCATAACTCCACCCTAGAAAGAGCCATACAGAAGAAGAGAATCTGGAGCTCGGTACTGAAAGCTGAGATGTTTTCCAAATAAACTATGACAATAGAAAGGAGGGATTTCAGACAAGCATTTCTGACAAGTCAACCAGTAATCTAAGTCAAAACATGAAGGTGTGAAATAATGTAACAAGTCAGGGGAAATAAAAGTGATGAGCAAAGCCGAAATAGGGTGAGGAAGGGCTTAGCTGGAGACAAGGTGCATTAAGCAAACTGGGTCCAGAGTTGGTATACTCTATTAAGGTCTACAAGAATGGGAAATGAAGGTTTTATATCAAGGAGTATCATGATCAAGTTTTCACTTTAGGAAGATATCTTTGAGAGCAATGGACATGTTAAATTTGTAGAGGCTAAAGCCAAGAAAAATCATGATAGATGAATATTGCAATGCGGCCTTTAAAGTTCATATAATTCTGAGCTAAGGCTATAGTAGCTCCAGAGGTGGAGAGGCTTATAAGTGTTAAGGTAATAGAAATATTGATTTTAATGACTGTTTGAGATTGGCACAAGGAAGGAGACTAAGATAATTCCAAGGTTGCTATTTTATATAACAATGTGAATATGGTAGTACTCACTGTGAAAGGGCCATGGAACACGAAGCTCATTTGTGGAGAGATACAAAATTCTATTATAGATACATAGGTTTCAGTGGGGTATGGGATAGCCAAGTCTGGATAAATGCTCAGTTTGCAGTGGATAGATACATTAAAACTCATGGGAGGGATGGAGCATCGCTGTAGGAATGAATAAGATCACTCAGAAGGCATGCCAAGCAGAGGACCCCAGGGCAGCCTGGACCATAAGGAACAGATAAAGGAAGAGGAGTAGAGGAGTGTGATAAATATGACTTTAAGATGCAGGAAGAAATGAATCTAACAAGGGACTTGTCACTCCGTGTTATAATTCCTTATTTCCCTTCCAGGCTGAGTTCTTCAGAGTCAAGATCAGGTCTTAGTCATCTTTGTATCTCTAGCATTTAATACACTGCTTTACTCACAGATATCCCATGAAGTTTTGGAGAGTGAATACAGGAGGGCTCACATTTTAAAGGACAATTTATGACCATTCAAAAACCAAAGTAGTGCAGATGTCCTTAGAGGATTGGAGGTAAAGTAGTTATCGAATTGCCTTTGATTCAATCCAGATATGCAGTGTAGAAACCAGCGCTTAGAGTTGGTTTTAGAAAAGCAAAAAGTACAGGTTTCGGAATCTCTGACATGGGAATCACAGAGACTCTCTCACTAGCTATTTCACCTTGGACTAACTCAGTTCTGTAAAGCTTCATTTCCTCCTCTGCTAAACGAAGGTGGGGGAAACATCTATTTTTAAGTAACGTTTAACTTGTGTAAAGTATCTAGAATAATGACAGCCTCTCTGGCTTTATCTGGAGCTGACCTCATTGTGTCCTCTGCACTGAGACACAATGGCCTCCTCACTGTTCCTGGAACATTCTAAACCTATAGCCTGGAAAGCCATTTCCCCCTTGGAGTTTTTTGTAATAAGTTTCCCCTTGGTCTTTAAAGTTCTTTCTATTAATCGCGTCAGTGAAAACTACCCGGAAGCAATGTTAGATTGTATTGTGTGTTCTGCCACACCGACCCATGAGACAGTGATCAGTCCGTCTCATCAGATACACACACGCGCAAAGCAATTGTGATGAGAAATTTAACAAAACAACTCAGAATAGAAACCCATTTTTTTTAAGTAAGGAGGCATTTTTTTTTTCCTCTTGCATTTGGCAAAATACTGTTTAAGTCAGGGGCATGGAGTCCATCTGTGCTATAAATTTTTTGATACTGGAAAGCCTGTACTTGAAGTGACTTCTGAAACTGGCATTCTAGCATTACATTAAGTTAATGATGTTCATTGATGATAATTATCTGTACTTTAACCTGGATTAAAGGGCAGGAAACCCATAAAAAATTCTTTAATCATTTATATGTTTAATTTAAATGTAGATATATAGTAACGATGTCTTCAGAACCATGCACAATGCATAAACACATATACACATAATTCATGCAATGGAATGAATTAACCAACCTGGAGTGTCTCTAAGTTGAGCAAGCAAGGGTCTCCCCCAGTAATAGTATAGTATATTATTAAGAGACTAGGTCTCAGAATCAGCAAAGCAAACATAAAGGCCTAAGCCCACCCTTTCTTAGCATGTTACACTAGATATTTAAGCTTCAGCTTTCTTATCTGTAATAGCAGTTTGAAAGTATTTACTTCAAATGGTAGTTAACAAAGATTATATGAGATAATATATGTACAATGCTTAGCACAGTGCTTGAGGTAGAGTATGTACACAATAAATATTACTATTAAGGTCAGGCCCGGATCCGCGGGCGGTGGCGTGGGGGTCCGACTTCCTTCTGGTTGTTCAGGGTCAGCTGGGCCATCTGGTTCATCAGTCGGTCGGTTTTCATCTCCAGGAAGTGTAGTTTGGTGTCTACTTCGCTCATGGAATGGCAGATCGACCGGTCTTTCCAGATCCATCAAGAAACACAGTTCTCGCTCCAGTTATTGACTCTGGGATGACTTTCTCTGCTAGCCTTATACAAAGGAATGGGATATTCTGAAGCAATTTCTCTGAAGAAAAGTAGCAGAGTGTGTACTGTTTCTTACATAATACTGCCAGTGATGTCCGGGAAAGCATCTCATAATTAAGTCATTAACTGAATGAAAAAAAAGTCTGATTATTTATACTAAAAGAAATAAAGGCGAAAGATGGCGGCGGAGAAGGAAGAAGCGTGATCGCTTTCCTCCTGCCCACTGGCGGGATATCTGGCCGATTTTCTGAGGAGCAGAGCGATCACCCAGCTGTATTCCGGTGTGGGGGAAGATTGGAAACCAGGACTGCGCATAAAACTGAAAGATCAGCCAGTAGGGAGACTGCTTCGGAGGGAAGGGGTCCCTCGGGCCTCACGGGGAGCCGGGAGGTCTGCGGATCCAGTTGCAGCAGCTTCCCGGTTTGCTCCAGGTTCCGTGGGAGGGAGCTGGATTGGGGTGTATGAGTTGCCAAAGCAGACGCACGCGTCTGTTGGAAGAGCCTTGGTCTCCAGCAGTCCGGAGGTCGGTGCGTACCTGGGGACTGATCTACAGAGGCTGAGGATCCCAGCGGGAGGAATTGGAGTCTGAATTGAAAGGCGAACCCAACCCCAGAGCTCCTGGATTGGGCGCACACACGGTGGAGCTAATTGGGGGCGGTTGGCATAAGTGCCTGACTGGGCGCCCAGGCCTGCGGCTTGCAAGCCCCGATTCCAGAGACAAAAGCGATCGGCGAATGCAGGGGCGCGGAGCTCACACCCTGAGGGCCTGAGACACAACCCAGACCTGCGGTGCTGAGTACCTCCGTGGGGGAGAAACAGAGGAGCTACATTGAAACCCACTGACGGGAGACACAGACCTCATAAACTCTGACTCAGGGTGGAAGTCAGACGGCCCAGAGGAGGTGCTGCAAACTCCCGGCAGCTAGGCTGGAGGCGGGACGTCAGCTGAGAGTGCAGCCCAGGAAGACAGCAGGAGAAGTCTGATACCTTCCCAGCCTGATGCTGTTGAAGCCAGCCAACAAAAGTCTTTTTTTTTTATTTTTATTTTTTATTTTTTTTATTTCTCTCGTTTTCTCTTTGTTTCTTTGGTTGTTTTTCCCCACCCTCCTTCTTATCTGTCCCTCTATATTTTTTAACTCCTTCTACCTTCCCTTCATTTGGTATTCCTAGTTTTCTCTTCCTTTTATTTCCTATTTTTTATTATTTTTTTATTTTAGGTTATTTTCAAATTATTTTCTTCTTTATCTTTCTTTTTCCTTTTCTTTTGCTTTCTTTTCCTTCCTTATCTCCCTTCCCCAAGCTTCTTTATCAACAGGTGAGACATTAAAACCTGGAATTGTGAAGAGAATAGAGTGGGACCCAGACAAGAGTCAGCCCAAAAAACAGAGTGACACAAAATTAACTTCGCTGCTTCAGAGAACTTCACAGATCAGTTTAAGAACCAGAGGTTAGCAAGAAGAATCCCACAAACAATGGGAAGACAAAGAAACAATCCCCA